>JBCEWB010439026.1:0-20038 GCA_039654565.1 Peronia peronii | reverse complement strand
CCGCCTGCAAAACCCCCGACCCCCGCGGGGGGGGGGGGGGGGGTTCCCATCTTGTATCTCAGATATAACCCTAAAATTATCAATTAAAACAATGGAAACGTTGTTGGTGCCTCCCTTTTTTTTTCACCACTAGAAACCAGATTCTTTCGCTACATCCAAGAATTTCGTATCTTGACCGTATCACAAACGATGTCAACAACAAGCCCATTCAAAAGAACGCCCTTCCATTTGAAGATCTCCTGACAACAGTAAAAATATGAAAACTGAAGTGGTACAACCACATTGTAAGATCTAGCGGCCTTGCATGCAAACACCATACTTGAAGGAACCGTGGAGCGAGGAAGAAGAGGACGAAGACAGAAGAAATGCTGGATAGACAACATAGCAGAGTGGACGGACGGAAAAGCCTCTGGCAGAGATCCAGGCTCTAGAGGGGACATAAACGTCAGAAATGGAGACCACTGGTGCACGGGGGTTGCAGTGGTCGTGTGGTTAGTCGTCTGCTACTCGGCACAAAGCTCACATCGTAATGGTGGCAGACTCGAATCTCGGATCTGCCGTCGGGGGATAGGAAGATTCGAAGATTAGAATCTGCATTTTTTTCAGTGACTCAATGGTTCTCTGACTTCCTCTGGGTAGGAAAGCCCGACATCTAGCCTTCTCGGATAAGGGCGAATATATTTCGGAGGTCCCGAGTGGACGTTACACACGTTAAAGAATTCTTAGCAGTTAAAAATCGATGAAGAGTAGGCGGAGTGCCGCATTCCGGGCAAAATTTCCAATTCCAATTTCTACCCAGAAAAATTCATACCAAACAACAGACAGCCACTTAAAGCCGAGATAATCCTACTTTCTTAGGATTAAAAGGCCTGGTAAAAAAACAATAACATTCCATCCAGGAGATGTCGTAAACCATACCATCCAGCATTAAGGGTGCAAGAAAAGGCAAGACAAGTTATCCACATTCAAGAAACATCCACTGAGAATTAAATGTCAGTGTAAGAGAAGTTCATTGTTACCGACCCATAGATTATTTTGAGAGTTATTCAAATGCACAGTAAAATAAATCACTCTTTGAGCAGACTGAAAACTTAACCATCATTCATTTATTAAAATTAGCTGCGGGAACCTGGTGTTAACAAAAAAAAAAAGAAGAAGAAGGAGGAGGAGGAAGAGGAGGAGGAGGAAGAAGAAGAAGTTACCCTATATTTCCTTCTGGGACGAATGTCTGAAATGTTCAAGTAGGAAAAGCATTTGATGCAGGAAGAGGTGAGGACAGCCAAGCTTAGTTCTGATTACTGCAGCGTCTATGCAGAATACGGACAGCTTCAGCGGCTGCATAGACTGGATGATGTGCTACAGCAAGCAGAAAATGTGGTTAGTAAATAGACTGGCAGGAAATATGACTGTAAGGCCCGTTCGAAATTACGAGAACCTTTAACTGGGGAACCTTCTATAAATCTATGTGGACAGACTGATGGACAGTAACATAAACAGATAGTCAGACAGCCAGATAGAAAGACAGACGGACGGGCAGACAGAGAGAAACAGACAGACAGACAGATGGTTAGCGGGTAGGTATTCAGGAGGTGTGTAGATGGCTAGTTAAGTAGGTGAGTTGTTAGGTAGATTGACAAGACACTCCTCAATGGACCTACTCGAAACCTTATCATTGCATCGGCTGGCAGAGACTCAGTCACTCATTCAGGATACTTTACCTCCATGCTCGTTTATCGTATCAGTTTCCCGTATCAATATCGATCTCTGACTCAATAAGCTGACATATTTATCTTTATTCGTTCCCAAACGACACTTGGAGATCGTGAGCACAGATATAAAAAATCTCAGCCCGGCGGTGTAATTTCTAAGAAATCCTGGATTGCAAATAAATATGGCGTGAGAAAGGTCGAGTTGACATGGGAGGGGTCGATATGATAATTCATGTCCACTTACGTCGAGACTCCAGTGGGTAACGAAAAAAGCAGAACAAATGGCTGAAAAGGTAAAGAAAAATAACCGGGATGATATATAAAGCAGGAACTAGGAGATAAAAATAACCGGGGAGATGTATAAAGGAGAGAAATATAACCGGAATGTTGTGTAAAGGAGAAACTAGAAAAGTCACATTAATAACCAGGATGGTGTATAAAAAAGGGAAATATGGCCGGTATGGTGTGTAACAGAGAAACTTGAAGAGACCAGTAATCGATAAAACATATAGAGGAGAGACCAGGTTAAGGTTTTGGTAATCCTGTCAAGCCCCTAAAGGTGATTATCTCGGGCAGTGACCAGGAAAAAATATGGACAGCCAAATGTGTAGTTAGTCGCGCCAAACAAGGTGGCTATACAGCGCCTTTATTCATCCTGCACTGTTTTAAACTGGAATTGTGCCGCTAAGTTTCTCTATTTCTTTCAAAGTTGAAGGTTTAGGGCAGTTTTAGGGAGATATAAAACAAGAACATAAGAGAGAGAGAGAGAGAGAGAGAGAGACAAAGTAAGTTCTCGTGTGACACAGACACAATAGGGAAAATAGGGACTGTTTTTGACCAGCGCTATTACTTCTCTTTATACAAGGGTTATTGAGGAAACAGTGTAAAGAAGCAAAAACTCACTTTTTTTTTGTCATTTGAAAAACCGATCACAACATTTTTTGCCAAAATTATTACGATATGAAGAAAACAGTTTCCTTATACAATCTTTTTTGTAATTTTTGAAAATGTGCATTTCAAACGAAGAGTGTAAAAGTCATTTATTCCCTCTCTATGCTGCTACAAGGCACTGTGCAGGGAGGACGAAGGAGAGGCAGACAGATGAAGGAATGGGAGGACAACATCGGAGAATGGACAGCCATGGAGCTGCTGGACACACTGAGGAAAGCAGAGAGCCGGGAGGAGTGGAGGAGATTCGTTGTCATCTGTCAGAGGCGACCCAAGGGATGACAAATCTACGGGAGCATGCGTGCATGCTGCTTGTTCAACACCCTTTTGCCTGGCAAAGGGAAATAACGAGGCTCATAAAAAAACAATCCAATTGCTTTAGTAGAAGTAGCAGCTGTTGTCAGGTTGTTAGTGAAACATTTTGTTTTATTTTGAAGTTGTGATTACTCTCACTGTGGTCTTCTTCTTTTTTCTCACTTCTCCTTCTTCTACTTCTTTTTCGTCTTCTTGTGTCTTCAGCTTCCATTTCTTTCTTTTCTTTTTCTTTTTCTATTTCTTCTTTTTCATCATCTTCTTTCTCTGATTTTTTTCCCCATATTTCTTTTTCTCTTTCGTTCTTTTTTTTCTTCTTTGTCCCTTTTCTTCTTTACAGGTGATTACCCAGTGATTATTTAAAGATGACCAGATGGGTAACAACTCTATCGTCTTGAACGATTATTCTCTTGATTATTATACACATATATTATGATTATATATCTTGATTATTAAACGCGAACACAGAGCATGGCTTCTATTATGTTGTTGTTGTTGTTCTTGCTGTGATCTTAATTGTAAGATACACTTTACTTTTCCTTAAAAAGAAATTCCATTCACAATTGATGAGAACCAATGTGTATTTATAAGGTACATTCACATTGTAGCCACACAAAAATGTTGCTCACAGCATTAGACCAAGGCAGGCTCAAGAACCCTTGCCTCAGCTTGATAAGCGTGCCGCTGTTGTTGTTGTTGTTGTTGTTCTTGAGGTTGCTGGTGATGATGATATTAGATGACATTATAAACAGGATAACTCTTTTTGTCCACCATTGAGTTGTGCAATCGTTTCTTTGTTCTCTGCCAGTCCCGTCATGTACTAAGAGGGTTAATAGCAAATCTCCATAGTGTTAAAAGTCAAACGCAGAAGAGAGAGGGGTAATATTCTAAGTGGAGTCTGACATTCTGAGCCTTTAACCTTCACACGTTCAGACCAAACTACTGGAGTACCAGGACTTCTATAATGCTATTCAATACGTTTGAATAAATGACAGGTACACTTTAAAAAATAATAGTATCCTAAGTTTGAATTATGAAGAGCATGTTGCTGTTGAATTGTGTCTTATTTGTAGTTAATTTATAGTGCTCGCAACGCACTGACGTTAAGTGAGAGTCTTTGATCGAATTGGCCCTTTGACGGCTAATTAAGACATAACTATTACTATCGTACTTCAATTAAGCGCCTGTGTTTCATCAAGAGTGAAATCATTTCTTTACTCCCTCTAATGCAGCTTTTCACAATAGTAAACCACTTTATATGATTTGCCACATGATGAAAGCAGGCACTCCTCAGAGCGAGTAATGTTTTAACACGATTTTTTAAAAATTATTACTTCCCAAGAAGCATTTGGACTTAAATTTTCAGAAAAAAAATTCTCAAATTGTCACTCGTTTATGAAAAAAATCTTGGTATTTGGGGTCACTTCGAATCGATGAGTGCCTAATTTCATCATATCATAATAAAAATATTATGGCCTTGCTTAATCCTCTAAAAGCTGTATTTGGTATATAGTGTGTTCAACTATTTGACGGCAAAAAATGAATTGCGATCTTTCAGGGAAAATTTGTTTTTTTGCAAAATAGGGCAATTCATTCCTGGTACTTTCCCACCATTTCTCCAGTGCTGATGTGTCGGTCGTTAACATTTTAGAAGGGTTGTTTCAAAAATTTTTCCGACCACTTGCAAGGTCTCATGTATTAAGAACAACAGGAAAGAAGAAAACAGGAGAGGTGACGAGAGAGGAATTCTAGAGTACCAGGAACCAAAATTACTTGAAATGTGGAAAATATCCGCAAACTGCCATTCGTTGGGAAAGCACAGATAATCGACATCATTTCCAGGGCCAAATTTTCGGTAGAATTTTTACGAAGGTCAAAAACGTTACTGTAGATGTTCGGGAAGACATTAATAGAAACGCTACATTTGAGAGGTGGCTGGATGGGGCTGGGAAGTACATAATTTTAGTTAACAAAGAATAAGAAGTTCACATCTTTCCTTATCTGGCACTGCCTTGTTGTAAACTCAGTCTTTGTGCTATCCAGAGCCATCTTCTCCTGCAGATAGGTTTTTATATAGGTCTCTGTTTTCCCACATCTTTTCATTTTTTAAACTTTTTGTTATCCGTAATTATCTTTACCTCATATGGATTTCATCGTACAGCCTTATAGTGCTACAATTCTACTCTACAACCTAACGGTGCTACAGTTCTATTCTACGACCTGATGATGCTACAATTCCATCCTACAATCTTATAATACTGCCCTTTGCCTTTGTCAGGATGTTCTGTCTGACGCCATCTTCCCTTGCAAATTTCTTCCCCTTCATTGTATCTGTTGATCCTTTTCTCTATCTCTCACAGCTCTCTATTCTCCAATCTGATGTAGCTCCTCTCCTCTTTACCATATAGATTTCACCTCATCACCTGATCGTGCTCCTCTTTGGTTTTCCTACCGCATATTCTTCTACCCAGTCCCATCCTCTTCGGCAAAATTCTTTCTCTACAGGTGTCAGAAAGGTCGTTTCCCACAGTACTTTATTCTCGATTTTGATCTATCTCTAATCTTCTTTACCAGCTAGAACTTCCATCCTACGACCTGATGGTGCTGTTATTTCACTTTCACAAACTACGCTCTATCTAGCGTTACACCCTATTGCAAAGGTCTTTCTCTATAGGTATCTAATAGGTATTTTCCGACAGCACTTTATTCTTGATTCTGAGCTATCTCTAGTCCTTTTCATTGTACAGATTCTATCTATAGTGGTACTTTCTTTTGTGTCTCACGGCACGTATGTCATAGTTGGCCCCATCTCTGTTTAATGAACATACTGAAAGCTACAACATTATGACAATCTATTCATATTGCTGATAGATCTGACAGAGACATTCACAGTTATTTCGTCACCTCATCTCTTCATCTCTTCCTTCCTGCCAAGTACTTCCTCTACAGGTCTCTGACTGGTCCTTCCTATATCCCTTCATTCCTTATTCTAATACACATCCTCTCTTATTTATGAAATGAATACTTAAGGGGAAAACACCAGAAACTTTCTTTTTTTATATATATACTTTCAAGATTACGATCCACGACCTTAGTCTTGGACCTTTACCATCCCACTTAACAATATCAGAAGGAATAGCCATTGCTGTCCAAAGTAATGGTTAGAATCAATAGCTTAAACAAAACACACAGACTTTTCAAAACCAAAATTGAAGCCTTTTCCCATGTGTAAATGTAAAAAGTGAATAAATGTGGTTCCTCCCGTTTGGTCCTTCATTTTCTCTGTTTTCCATTATACAATCTGTTGGTACTATTATCAATTATTCTCAGCATAATCATGTCCTATTCAGTGCCATTTTTTGTGCCATTTTATTTCTTCTGTTTTTCCTGCTGTTTTTCCCTGTTAAGATTTGTCTTTGTTTGTTTGTTTGATTGATTTCTTTTCAAATATGGACGCCAGATCTATCGGGACCCCAGGAGTGGCAAAAAGACAACAGTAACCCAAATGTTTCTAATAATATTATTAATATCGATTTTTGTTCAAGAGATGACTATTACAATGACAATGGAGTATTAATATACTATTCACATACAAACTCAAATTAAACGAAGAAGGCTTGAACAGCTGGGCCTCTTGACATTACCAGGGTAAAAGAAGATTTTGACTTTTCTATGATTAGCCATGTTGATTGCTTGGACTTCCAAGAGAAAATGAAGCCCTGTCAACGAAAAGTAGCAAAGTTCCTTTTCACACTTTTTGAGCCCAGGTTGAAAAAGCCTACCAAAAAAAAAAATCAGTGAGAGATAAGCTGAAAATAGAATTAAAGGTGCAAATATCCAAACATCATAACAAGTAAAAGTAGAGTAAATAGAATAGCTGTTATCTAAGGAAAAAATATTTTTGGGGTATAAATTCTCTGAAAATGAATTTGATCATATTTCATTCTAAAGTGCTCATATAATACTCCTGGTTTCACCTTTGTGTTTTTACACAGTCAACCTTACCGGCCGCTCAAAATCCATGACCTCGTTGGAATTCTTGCATGCTAAAACAACAGAATTGCTGCTGTGTTAAAGCCAAATAGGAATGTAAGCGCCAAACTTGTGACACACATACCTCAATATCTCTTGTCTTTCGAAACGAGCCACCTACTCCTTGTCACTACATCCTGGGTCATACACTGGTGACGTTCAATACTGCTTTCTAGAACAGCGTAATAAAGCAGTAAAATTCCAAAGATTTATATAGACTCCAAACGTCCATTATTTAAGAACCATCTTTGCAGTCATACGGTTAGTTAATCCTTTCTATAATGTAAGTATTTGTATATTATGATTTTCCGAGAATCCGCAGTGCTTTATATTCTGACATTCACCAGCTTGTCAGGAGTTGTGCTTGTGCCGTGTCACATCTAATGAGTTCTGTGCCTTTTTTTTTTTTTAAGCTTTTAGAGGGATAGCGCTCTGTCTCCTATTATTTTACTCTTCAATAATTAACACTTAACTCGATATGAGCACACAATTTTTGCAAGCAGTAAAAATGGTAACAACAACAATAGCAACAACTACGATGATAATAATAATAATGATAATTTCAGCCCAGGTCTCGTAAACAGGGTATTGCTTGCTATTTCATAATGTCAGAGTGCATTGTTAACAACACAAAAATTGGCCAAGAGGAAAAACAAGGAGCTGACACCGTTTGTTGAACGTCGTGTTTACCTTTTCACCCACGTTATTTCCAATTAGATATTCAGGTCGACACCGGAGATTTTCAAAGATTAGACAACGCTGACCGCTCCATTTCATCCGCCCGGCCATCCACCTTTGACAGCATAAAATTAACTGTAAAGGTTTTTTCATGACTTTTTGCCCTGATAGCGCTGCTTTTTTCGTCAAATCACGTGGTCATTTTAAATATTCTTCGAGTTCATTAATAAACCGTGTTTCTTTTTCTTCTTCTTCTTTTTTTTTTTACTGAGAAAACTAGACGTTAGGTTTCAATAACATAAGGGGAAAAAAAGGAAGCGGAAACAATTATAGGCATTTCTCACGAAAATTGATAATTATATTCTTTTTTTTTTAATTTCAAAGAAAGAAAAATCCAAAGAATCTCCACTATCTCATGAAAAACATGGGGTTAATTAATTAATTAAGCAAACGCAACTTTTTTAAAAAGCGCTTTCTTCATATTCAGGATCCAAATATATGAACACTGAATTCTTAAATAGGAATGTTAAGTGTTGCACCAAGGAGTATTTAAACTCTTACATAATAATGACATTTTATTATCTCATACTTATAAAATATTTATTATTGTTATCATTATTATTATTACCATTTATTTAAAAAAAAAAAGAGCCCACTTTTTCTCTGAATGTCACTGTCTCGCTCCACCTAAGAAGTCTTCCTACCACCAACTGGGATGTAGTCATTTTTCTAACAAAGTACCTAGTGACAGACAACAGACATTCAGACAGACAGAGAGGCAGATAAATAACCAGATAGGCAGACAGACACACGGACAAATAGACAGACAGATTATAGTCTGACATGCACACAGACGCTTGAAAGAGCTGTCAAGTTCACAAAATACCACAAAAAGAAAAGAGAGAACTTTGCGGATGAGGCAAAGCACAAACCTGCTTGAGAAGGGATATCGAGCCGATAATATGAATGTTTTCTGCAGAAACTTGACAGGAGAAAAATCATATTATGACTCATCTCTTATTCCTCAGAACTTGTCATAAGACAGCGATTTTGTCACTCATCAATCCCACGATGAACACGCGCAGAGAAACGATGGGCGTGCAATATTAAATAGCGGGCAGGTCACAGCTTTGCAAGGTCACAAAGGGTATCAAGGGACTTGGGTCAGTGGTGGTATCTGAATATGGACATCATCAGTGAATGTCACATCAACCTCTCGGTCATGAGATAGGAAAGAGGCAAGCAAAGGAGGAAAACATGAGGACGGAAGGAAGGAGTGAGAGAATGAAAAAAATGAGAAGGAGCAGGAGGGGAGGAAGGAAGGAAGAAAGATACACAATGCAGTGTTATGTGTGTGTGTGTTTGTGTGTGTGCGTGCACGCTTGTGTGTGTGTGTATCCAGATGTGTGTGTTTGGTTATAAAACTTCAGTCTGCTGGTATTCGGCCAAAGACATAATTAATAACAACAAGAAATAAACAAACACACCATAGCATAAATACGATAACAATGTTAAACTCATAGTCCACAGTGACAAACAGTCCATGTTGCATGTACTCACTGCCTATTGCAGAGACGCTACTCCGTTAACATAGTCCATTTTGTAACTGTAACATTCCCACACATCCGTAAATAACTCTGCAGTCTGTCTGTGAAAAGAGGATGAAATAACAGAAGCATAAGCATTACAAATCAGACAGACAGAATAATCAGAGGTTGTTTCTGTATTCAGACAGAGCTTTTTATTTTGCAATATATCTTGCGCACTATTGTCTACATAATGTTTACCAATGCAGCAAAGGGCTATAAATTTAAATCAAAGGACAGATACATTTCCTTCGGGGCAATATTGATAATATATCATTCAGTCGGCTGCAAACAAACGCACAAATAAACAAACAAAACAAAACAAACGAGACGAGCAAACAAACCAAAGAAATTAGAACAGAAAAGAATGAAAATTGTCTCCCTCTAAATGTCATCAAGGGCAGACACGAAATTTGGCCACGTCATATTGCATAGGTGAGATCGAGTTACAGAGTATGGAACTAAATATTGGATCTTTCAATTTAAAAAGCTTGAAAAGCTATTCAATCTTTCTTATATAATTTGACAAAAACTTTTTTTTTCTCTGTTCCGGTTATTTCTCACACTTTCCAAACAATGGAAATTGCACCATTTTATTCTTTTTTTTTAAATGCATTTTAGTATTTTCTATGTATTAAAAGAGAGATTGCCTAACTGCATCGTGATTTTCTGGAAACAAACGTTTTCAAGGACGAGGCACTTTGTCAAAACGCAATAGCCTCCTCTCACCCTAATTTTTTGTTTTTGCACTGATGATTGCGATCAGATGGTCAAAATTTAGACTCAGTGGTTTATACTTCTCTTTGCCAGGTATGAAATATATAGGCATTTAAGAAAGATAACAAAAAATTCATTTGTGATTTGAAACATGGTTAACGAAAAATTCAGAGAAAAAAAATCAACCAAAATGATGAAAATGCATTTTTTGTTTAAGTTGTTACAACTAACAATACTTAAAGTGATTTTTTTTCCCGTTTTTACAATCCTTGTCTTATGCCTCGTGCGCTTGGAAAGGAAAATAGTTTGACTGGCTGAAAAAAGCTTAGTGTACAGTTTAAAAACATTGTAGATTTCAGAACAAAATGTTAAGACTTCAGAAAGAAGAAGTTTTATAGCAGGCCAAGTGGCTTCAAGAGGTTATGATTAGGATTAAAATTAGGTTAGAGTCAGATTTAAAGTTAGGTTACCGACAGGGTAATAGTAAGAGTTAGAGTGATTATAACAGGATTAATTAAAATATCTTGTAGCAATAGATCGTTGGAAACTAGTTTAACCAGCATTTTTTTTTTTATCACTGCGATAGATCTAAGCTGTTTTCCATTTATATAACAGTAGCTCAGGTGATTTTGTTTCCTTCTTTTCAATGTTTGTCTTTTCTTATTCTTAGAAAGAAAAGTAAATTAGCCGGTTGAAACAAAGGCTCATTTCTAGAGATATTCTGGGGTTATAAATAAACTACAGAGAAAGTAAGATGATCAAGACAGGTTGAGTGCCCCTTTTCAAGTCATATCATATTACTACAATAATGATACTATAGTGTAGTGCAACATTTCTCTTTAGCAAAGGTTGGCACATATGACGCAATTCGGTGTCAAAAGCGAGAACAAAACCTCCCACTTATGACGCAGTTTCGTTTCGAACGTGATGACACAACTTGGTACTTAATGCAACTTCTTTTCATAAGTGATGACATAACTTGGTACTTATGATGCAACTACGTTTCTGAAATAATTGGTATTTTGGAGAAAAACAACAACAACAACAAACCTACCTTTCTAAAATGATTCTCATTATTGTATGTATACGAAATTCTATCCGTCGGCCGATTAAAGGTTTGCAGAAAGATAAACACGCTTTGTGCACTGTGCCCTGTTGTTTATTTTGTTACAATATAGCAAGTAGTAAATGTAGTCCTATAAACGGGTAAAATGGATCGCATGGTATAAAAGACTTCTTTGAGCAAATTGGACTTTGCTGGCAATTCTGTCAACACTTTACTAATACCTCGGCAAAAAAGAATTGTAGCCACATGATTTTCTCACAAAAGTGATGTAAGTCATTTCTCTTTCCATTGATATCATTACTCCAGGGAGGGCCAGGGAGGGGCAGGGGGGAGGGGACAAGATGTATCCGTTCTAACCGACTACTCGGCTGTTTCAGTGTCATCTGTGGCTGTGGAGACCGATGCCAGAATAGCAGTCGTAAGTTGCAGTCTCTGTCGCAAAGGTCGCATCTACGGCTCATCGTTAAGGCAAAAAATGCTTTAATAATTCCTCTACAGCAGGGGCTCCCAACCGATGCCCCCCCCTCCCCCCACTCCTTGGGGGTGGCAAACCATGGCAGGGGGGGGGGGGGGTAGGTAGCCTTGCTAGAAATGGCTTAGAATAAAATTAATTTCAATTCATCAGTAATATTTTTGATACTCTTACATAATTCCCATTTAGTTTGCTAACAAGTAACAATAGAATTCTGGAATATTTTTTTTTCTGGTTAGATGTTTCTTTCCCTCTCCATTACAGAAAATAAAATGTAAATCAAACTACCGATAGTATGGGGTCGCGTGGGTTTCAAGCTTTTGGGTAAGGGATCGCAAAATGGTTGGGAACCAGTGATCCTCACTATGCCATTCTGGATACTGTTATGCTTTACTACTCTTGTATGCCTTCTGTGAAAAGAGACAGGTACCATGCATTCGTCGCCATCGTTCACTGTATGGAGCATTTGATTAGTTTTTAATTACACGGTGAAAAATCGTTGTTGTTTTTTTTTATTAGTTATCGTTACTATGAAAACAAAAAACTTCTTATAGATCTATGTTTATCTCGTACATAAATAAATCGTGTACGTGTGGGAGAAACAAAATAGCAAAGAAGTGTGTGTGTGTATTTGATTGTGTGTGTAGGTGAGAGAAAGAGAGAGAGAAAGAACGAGAGATTAATGGAGTAGTGGATGGGTGGATGGGTGGATGGATGGATAGATCGATGGAGGACAGATGGGTGGATGGATGGATGGGTGGATGGATGAATGGGTGGATAGGTGGGTGGATCGGTGGATGGAACGAGAGAGAGAGAGGGGGAGAGAGAGGAGGCGAGGCAGACAGAGAAAAAGACAACGGAGTTGAAGCAAAGAGAATTCATTACTTCCGAAACAAATCGTCCAACAGACATAGTTCCCAATGATTCAACTCGCGATACGGCATTCTTGCCACGCACCGGCATTGTATAGTATTCTATAATAAATTGGTCCATCTCAATCCAGACAGATGTATAGATATGAGGATGTAAACACAATAGTAAGTAACGTGCAGGAGCACACTGAAAGACAGACAGAAGGCACGAGCGAGTAAGAGTGAGTAAGCGAGGAAAAGAGAGAGAAATGGAGAGAGCGGGGTAGGGGGATAGATAGGGTAGATATAGGTAGGCAGGCAAATGTAGAGGGTAGGTAGGAGGGTATAAGTAGGTAGGCAGAAAGATATACATAGGTAAGTAGATATAAGTAGATAGATAGATATAGCTATATATAGATAGGTGAAGACACGTAGGTAGATGTACCTATCTATAGTAGGTCGTTATGTAGGTAGGTAGAGATGGTAGGTAAGTGGTAGATATAGGCAGATAAGCGATAAGTGGGTAGGTAGGTGTGTAGATAAGTAGACAGAAAGACAGGTAAGTAAGTAGGTAGATAGGTAAGTACATAGGTAGGTAAATGGGTGGGAAGCCATTGGATAAGATAGGATGGATGGATGGATGGATGAATGGATGGATGGATGGATGGATGGATGGATGGATAGGCAGAGATAAATAAAAATGGGGAGGTAGCAACTGAACGGAAAGAAAAAAATAAAGAAACACACACAAAAGAGAGCTATGTAATGTTGACAATGGTCCAAGTAAGAGGGAAAGAGGACAGAGATAAAGAGAAATACAGGATAAAGCAATGGGTTAAACAGATGGTTAAAGAGAGAGAGAGAAAGAAACAGTCTGATGAATGCTTTCGATGAGAGACAATGGGAACAAGCGGACTGCAAGAGAAAACGTGTATGTGTGTGTGTATAAGTATATTGCACGCGTGGGCTTGTGTTTGTGTATATAAAGTAAGAAGACAAATAGATACACAGATGGACAGACAGACATACAAACAGACTGACAGATAGAAAAAAGGCGAAAAGAACATTTTTGTTTGTTTTTGTTTGTTTGTTTGTTTGTTTGTTTGTGTTTTTTAACAAACTATTGTTTCAAAAGCTGCTAACAAGCCTATGTTTCAAAACTGCGCATGTCAATGCCACCTTATCCAAACCAGATCGTGCTTCATGTTGGATCATGTTATAACTGAACACCATCAACTAATGCACCGTATCCTCTGCCCTTTACACAACTATAGACAGAAAGACAGGCAGACAATATATAGACAGACAAATCGCAACACGGACGCTGACTCTTCCATAGTTTATGTCCTCTACAAACGGACGACGCTCTTCCTGTCTCTCCCAGACTGTTATTTGCGATTTATTTCATCATCTGATCAGCTAATTATCCAATACTGGATATCAAATCCTAATGGATTCCCCTCTACCCCCTCCCTCCACTCGTTGGCATTTCCAGCACTTCTAGATCCGGCAGGTCCGCTTCCGTGGAACACATTTTATTGCGGCCAACTGATATGGGCGAACCCAGACAAACAAGAAAGAAGAATACAAGGAGAGAGAGAGAGAGAAAAAGAGAGAGAGAGGAGGGGACAGATTGGAGTGTCGGTGCAACAGTCCGACATTTTTCTACGAAAATCATGTCAAGATTGAGTAGCTTATGTAAATTGTGATAGGAAAGAAAAAGAGAGAGAAAAACTGGGATCAACTATAGGTTTCTCAAAACAGAGAAGACACACCTCAAAATGTGGAAGATGACTTATCAATTAAAATGTTATTTGAGCATTTGAGCATTTAGCTACGCTCATACGTTAATTACATAATATAATTTAATATGTCTTTTTTTTTTTTAGCTAACGAGTTCAGACCATAGAAGAATAAGGTTACTTTGAGTCAACATTGTTTCCAATGTCGAATTTCAATAAAAGCTTTACCAGTTGAAATAAAACATGTGCATGATGCTATTCGGTAAAATGAAATTGCTTTTCCGTTTTTGTTTATTTGTTTGTTTGTTTTTTATATAGGCGAAAATGACGTGGGCATATCAGAGTGTATTTTGTCAAATTTGTCATTTAATGCACAAACAACAACAACAACAAAAACAACAACATAAAGTGTGATAATGTTGCATTACCAAATCAGAATATGTTCATGAATTTATGATGTCGGGTAATCCAGGCCTGACATTTTTATGCGCACACAAAATTATGAACTTGTGCAATATTTGATATCAATTGAAGGTGTGGAATTTCGCTTAAGAGAGAGAGAGAGGGGGAGAGAGAGAGAGAGAGAGAAAGAGAGAGAGAGAGAAGAGAAAAGAAAAAGGTTTATTGCTCATAGGAGTTTGATTATTCCAATTTTTATCTTCAGGCATGGACGTGTGGTTGTGGTAGTCTTGTTCATTTTTCAGTAAGAAAACGAATGTTTTTCCTTTAAACCGCTGTTATCTGCTATCTGTCGACTTCTGGCCGATGCGGTGTTGGCCGTGCAATCAACAATACCAATTATTTATTATATTATTATTATCATTATTTTATTATTATTACTATTATTATTATTATTATTATTATATTATTAGCCTTTAATCCTAAGAATGTATGATTGTCCCGGCTTTAAGTGCCTGGCCAGTTTGGTGAGAAGAATCTTATTTGGGGTAGAATTTGGAATTTGAAAACATTTGCCCGGACAGCAGCGTCTCCGCCCCACTCTTCAACCGATTTTTCACTGCCTCGACTTCTTGAATGTGCATAACGTACGAAATGTATTTATAGTTATTGCCACAGGGCTAGATGTCAGATTTCTCTGTCCAAACAGACCAATGGAACCATTGAGTCACTGGGCAAAAAAAAAACAAAAAACATGTTATAAATTGTTCCAGCCCCCTCAAAGATAGGATTCGACCAAATGATGGCTTCACCCAGAAGTAGACGCCTAATGCCTCGGCTACAGCGCCTCCATCTTCCTTCCCCTCCCCTGCTGATATGATTATCCTCCTCTCCATTAGTTTCGGTCTTCGCTAGTTCAGAACTGGTTTTATATGGATTTTCATGCTGTTAGATTCAGTAATGTTAGTAATAAGAGAAGCTGGGGGCTGGTCTCTTTTTTTCTTTTTGTTCCGTCTCGCTGTGAACAGCCAGTAACTCATAACATGTTTAATTACATTCTCCCGTTGATTTTTGCATCGTGTATTACATCACTGAAAACGAGAAATTTCCATCATTAATTAATAACAGCATTATTCCCCAGCGATTTCAGCCACGTTGTAATCGATTTCAGAAATACCTTTCGCCGTCAAATCAATCAAGAGTTGGCCTCATGATATTCCATCTAGTCACATTATTTTGCCTTTTTTTTTTCTTGTGATGTAATTCATTTTTTAACCGTCTTATACGCAAACACAGTGCATCCATTTGCGATCCTTCAGTTACGGCTTCGTTTAATTATCCAATGACGTAGTCACATCTCCAAATGAAAATGAAGACTGAAATATTATACAGGGTTATTCAAAAAGAATAAACCCATTTCATTTCGCAGTATGTTAATACGGAAAAGAAACAAAAAACTCCAGCCAGCTCATAGTATTCTACTCATAATCAACTTTTATTTCATATCTTAAAAGTGTCCAATGTGGTCACAATTTAAGTGCAAGCAACATCAATGCGACAAGAGAATTCCTCACAATCGGGTATCAGCATACCACGATCCCCTGAGTTGATCACTCTTGTTGCTCCGAAACTTGTGGTTGTCCTGGATTTTTTCCTTTAGACATTCACCCACTCTCTTGAAACTGTTGAAACACCGTGGAATGCTCTTATAACAGGGCGGATTAATGTCGAATCGCCTTTGAAAAGCCGCTGCACCTCGACAACTGAATCTGTTTCTCCCAACTCGAGAACGCAGAGCGTCTGTATGTGAGGAGTCGCCATTCCGAGGGCAAACAAACAACTGAACTTTGCCGGAAGAACGACGCGCGCCCAGTGCCCCTGTGGCAGCTATTCAAGACAATCTCCTTTTTTAAAACTGAACACTGACGCATTCCATGACGGTGCTTGAGATCTGAAGCAGTGCATCATGAAATCAATTCATTCTTTTTTAATAGCCCTGTGTGAGACGGAACACAATGAAATTAGGCGCTGATCAGTTTTTGAGCTTACTGAAATGTTTGTTTATTCATTTCCCTTTCTGTTGGTTAAAAATCTTTGCTCTACCTTGAGAAGAGGTCGAGATATCGACACTTATGGAGAGTGAGGGTTGGTCTGCTCCTGTAGCTGAATTTAGTGGGAACATTGCTGATCAATAATTTCGGTTTCGTGTCAGAAAATTATATTCTTTTAGACTTTTGGCCAAAATATTTCGGCAAACGTAACTCTGAAATATCTATATTAATGGATTTAGAAGTGTATTGGGGAAAAAAATGCATTCAAATTTTATTCACAGTTTACAAAAAAAAAATAAAAATCATAATTCCTCGAGTTATTTCCGCTTGGTGGGCGCCTGATTTCATCGTGTGAGGTCTCGTATATAAAAAGGACATGAAACAAAGACTAAAGAGTATCGTATACACTGTGTTTGTACCATGATAGTGATGTCGCAGGACAGTAGAGAGAGACAGAAGACTGAAGCAGGTGGGAGAGAAAAGCACTGTGTTCGCACGCTTATTCTGACCACGGTATGAGCAATGATGCAATGGGGAATACGTGGGAAAAATGTGTAAAACGTAACAGGTTTTGGTTTGCTCTGCATCTTGGGATTTAAAACCATTATATGAATTGAACAGAGTGCATTGTAAATAACAACAAAAGCTTGGAACTCCATTTGATTGGCCGCGCGGGACTTTTTTTTATATAAAAAGCAAACACATGTATGCACACATACGTAAACATACAACTTACACACATGCAAATACAAATATCCTGAATAGATCTACTCAGCTTACAAATTGTCAATATTGTTGAGATCTTTATACAAAAAATTCAGAGAGAGAGAGAGAGAGAAAGAGAAAGAAAGAGAGCGAGAGGGGATTGTTCATGTCACTACGATCCCATTTCCAATGGATTGATATGGTTGCAGCTGTTTGCTTGAACGGAGAGTCTTCTTATTCCAAAGTGCCTGAACAAATCGCTGTGAAGAAATCAGAGCTGGCAACGGACACAAAACACAAGCAATGACTTGTCACAGAAGGCGCTTAATTCTTTCAGAGAAACAATGGACATTAAGTAGGGCAAATCTTATTTTTTGAAACAGAGATCCCCAATCAAATTTCAAAAACACAGCTCCTATCAGATTTCAAAGACACTGAAAGAGATTTCCTTAGGCCCAGATTATGAAACACAACTTCTGTTAATAGAAATCGTATATCATATTTCACAAACAATGAGTTCTTATGTCATAGATAGCATTTGGCGGTAAACAAAAACTACCGTTGAATGGCCTACACAAGGCCTATTAGTGTCCAGTAATGGTTTATTTATAAAAGAGCAAAAAATAAAATAAAAATAAAAGTAACACGATCCACTAAAGAAAAAAAGCAACGCACTGCGAAATGATATATATCCAGGAGTGAATCGAAAAAAACAATAATTACAGGAAAGCAAGAAGAAAATAATAATAATAAGACAGTTGAAAAAATAAATAAACAAGAAATCGTAAATTTACCAAGTGGTTTCAAAATGTTTCCGGATTTTGTCTTTAAATGCTGAACAATACATGAGATTTAGATTTTGTCTTTGTCTCATTTGAAATAGTTTCCTTGGGCATTGATACACCGCCTCCAGCATAATTATTTGCCATGAATCAAACGTCTACAGGATGTCGTGTCTTGTGAACCTGTGAAGGACCATCTGCGATTCCTGTTCCAAAGTATCCACTGTATCAAATCCGTGGCGTTTGAAATACAATTTTCTTCTTAGGAACAGGAAAAAGTCACAGAGGACCAAATCTGGTGAGTATCGTGCATTGGGAACGACAGTCACCTTGCTTTTAGAAAACAGCTACGAGTGTTTAATGTATTGTGGACAGATGCATTGCCCTGGTGGAGTATCCGCTTGCCATCACACCAGAGCTTTCGTCTTGTGCATTTGGCGTCTTCCTCAGCGATCTTAGAATTTCAGCTGGAGTCAGAACGGACAGTAGTTTCCCCATGAAAAACAATAACGGTGCACAATTGTACATATATTGAAAAAAAAAACCAATTTCTTTCACTTTTTCCTTCATTATCCTTCTTAAAAAGCGTCTTTCCTTCTCATCATCCTCAAGTGAGGATTTGCCCCTTTTAAATGGTGAATGTTACTCAGAACATGCAGTTCGCACGGAGCAAACTCAACATAGATCATGTTTATCCTCTCAACGATCTTAGCACTTCATTAACGAATCTTGACACACAATTTTATCTAATGCTTGCTCTTTGTTTAAACCTGGACATCCATCTCGAACGTAAACAAAATCGCAACTGAGTCCTTGGGGTCACTCACTAAAACGCCCATAGTATTGATTTGACAACGAACGCATTTTTTTAAAAAATGTGATTGAATAGATATTCAGGTCTCTATTCCCCTTGCCGTGCACGTTTGTGAATAGAGCTGACCATTCCAAAGTTATACAAGGAGTCCCTGAGTTATTTTTTTATAGCACCTCGTAATTCCCCCCTTTCCGGGAGGGCCGGCTATTTTAATTAAGCCGCCTTCCTACACGAAGACATGGCGATTTCAAATGGAATGCTATAATTAAAATTGATGACAGAGGGACAACAAAAGAAATACTTTTTTTTCCGTTTTTTTTTTTTTTTTTTTGCCTTGACAAGAAGTTAAAACAGAAAATGGCACTAAAATTGTCACTTGCATATTTCTTATTATTTTTGTTTTTGTTTTTGTTTTTAAAATCTGGCCGAGGTACGAGTAGTGAAAAGCAATAATTCTGTTTACTAAACCAGTCTAGGTAGTATAGTCGAGCACAGAAAACTCGAACACGCTAATCTCGAATTCACGGATATATCGAACACCGTTGCCGGCGGTGCTTAAATTCCTATGTTTTCTTTGTACCATTAACACGCATTTCTCGAATTCAAAACACGTATTTTTCAAGCGATTTCATCATCGTCTACCGAATCTCAAAGCGGCAAAATGTCTGATAAGGCCCTTTTTTGTCTGGCCTTGCTCCACTAGGCTGTTGATGATAATGGTGCAGGCAGTGTTTGTTTGTTTATTTGTTTGTTTGTGTTGAGGTTTAATGACACATCAACACGAATACGGCTATATTGTGTCAGATATATTGTATTAGATACGTTTACACGTCAAGAAGAACAGAGGAAAGAAAGCGGGACAGAAGTCAATAGCCAGGAGAAGAAGAAGAGATGTCTCCCCTGGAACGTCGAGGATGGCATTCCATGGGAGATACCTCACCGATGACGACTTACACCACGTGCAGATGTGAGCAGAGAACCTACTTATAAATCCCGGGCCCTCGCGGGGGAGTAGGCAGTCTATACTGTACGTATAAATTTGGGCCTCATTCAAGATTAATCACCGGGAGGGGGTGGTGCGGTAATTGAGAGGGTGTGGGAGTGGAAGCGAGGAGGGGGGGGGGGGGGGAACTAGCCCACACACCTTTTCTATCTTCCAAGAAAAAGTTTAGTC
>JBCEWB010438808.1:0-20042 GCA_039654565.1 Peronia peronii | reverse complement strand
CCCCCCGCCACTTCCCCTACAATATCATCAGTTTGACATTGGTCATACCGCAGAGAGGCTGTGATGGATGAGACGACTTGACCAATCAGGCGGTTCAGATTTGTGTAACTAGGTCGCTCAATGTCCAGGTTCCTGCGGCAGATGTCGTAGATAGCCTCGTTGTCCACCATGAAAGCACAGTCCGAGTGCTCCAGCGTGGTGTGGGTGGTCAGGATGGAGTTGTACGGCTCAACCACAGCCGTGGACACCTGCAAGTCATAATGGACATTTCTCAACAAGCTGGATTGCCCTCCAGTGCCAGAAGGCCGGTACAATTGCTTCATCAATTAACTTTACCTTCGGCTTTCTCAACATGGCTCAATTTACATTTACGTCTGATCTATCATCACACGTGATCTTTGTCACTTTGATACTTACAAAAGGATACTAGGACAAACAACAGTAGTTGTAATAACTTGGTGTTGATGGTGACGAAACAATTTATCATAGTTTCACAAACCGAAAGTATATTATAGAAAAGTACAGTATTCTGAGGTCATGACCATGCATTATATCATTTTCAACATGAACGAAAAGATAAGCAGAAGCATCGGGCAAACCAGTGGCTTCCGGCATACCCTTTTAGGACAGTGAAGAAAGGAAAATTGATTTGGTACAGCCATATAACAGTGGTTTTTGCTGAAAGTGTACTAAAGAAACTATGTCGACTGGCAGAAAAAAGGAGATAGACTGAAGGAAAAATGGACAGTAAACACTCAGGAATGGACAGAGGTATGCGACGAACCAAGCAATTACTCAGAATCGTGGCAGATGGAGAAGACTAGTATACAACTCATCAGGAGGTGCCTCTATGACTTCAGACGGAGTTAATAGCATAGAAAAAAAAATGAACTCGTTTTTTGGCTTTGTACATGTATTCACATTTCATCTTCCCTCCATTTCTTCCGTAGCATTTTCTATGTTGCAATTCTCCACTTACTTTTCTCCCTAGGAGAGAAACGCACCACAGTGGTCTGTGACTGTCAATTGACTTTTAGATTGTACCGACTTCAGGAACGCTCGAGAAATCGCTCTCCAGTCGCTCTCTGGGGGATTTTTTTTAGGGAAAACAAGGGCACAAACTATCTGCGCTTCTTGCGCCAGGCAGATCTAGATCTACATGTACATTCTAGAATCTAAACCATCAACGTGAACTTATGAAATTCAGAAGATGCCTCAGGCCATACAGCAAACTGCATGTTTACTCAGCTACATATACGTTTTTGATAACTTTCCTTTACAGTCCTTGATCGTACTGTTTATAAACATCCTCTTCGGAAACTATTCTACAGTGTTAGGCTCAATACCGTATAGCTGTGATCGTGCTGATGCGCTATTTAATCCAAGCACAACAAATGAAAAATAACTAAATAAATAGATAAAGAAAGAAAAAAAGAAAGAAAGAAAGAATTCCACTTACTTTCATTTTTAATCTTTTTCTCACTAATTAAACCTAATTATTTTCTCTAGCTGTCATGTAATTGACACTGTTCTACAACTTCCAACCTTTTTATGATTTTTGTTGTTGCCGTTGTTCATAATTTTGATCTAGATAACCTTGTATGCTCCTGACCGGAAACATGACTGATATAGGCTACATAATATACATTGTGGATCTAAATCTGACCCAACACGGATGCCATGTCTGAGAGAAATTGTGTCTAACCAGCCTAGGAACAGGGCCTATGTGTTACGACTTGTACCCATTACACGTGTCATTACCAACCCTTACCTGAGGGGCCGGATAGATGGAGAATTCCAACTTGGATTTCTTGCCGTAGTCCACAGACAGTCTCTCCATCAGCAGAGAGGTGAAGCCTGAGCCGGTACCTCCACCAAAGGAGTGAAAGATCAGGAATCCTTGCAGTCCTGTGCACTGATCTGCCAGTTTTCTGAGGAGGCCCGACACACCTGATATTAAGACTTATCAACCTCTGAAATTAGTACTACTGAAAAGCAACAGAAACGGCGGTTTAGTAAGAAGACATAACTTTCGTTACCAGGTCGAACATGTTCATGCAGAAGGTAAACAGGAATTGTACAACTTTTTTGAGTCGTGCATGATAAATCAGGAGTATAGCGCCCAAAATAACCACCACCAACAACAACAACCAGCAGACAAACAATCAATTTAAATAATTCTCATCTGCAGAGGAGTATTGATATCATGGATCGCGGGGTCAAATGTAGCATCCTTTCTGTCCCACTGAACTTTTTTTTTTTTTTTTAAGTCTTCAGGCTGAATTACATGTATTTCGGCACATATTTGGTATGGATTGGTTCTGGATCAACCAAAAGAGAATAAAGTTACATAAATATAGCATAGGACCCAAGAAATTTTATCAGCGAGGTTGTATTGTTAGACTTAGATCGGGAAGAAATTATTCAATAGAGCTGTGATCAAAATTTAGGAGACAAAGGACATTAAAGAACAACCCAAAAGACATTTCTAAAAGTTAATATATCTGATTATGTATACGTACAATCTGTTAAGAACTTCATACAGATGAACTGCTCTATACTAAAGACAAAGCACAACAAACACAACAAAACAGAACAGATATTCACAATCTATGAATGTAGCATGAACTCTGATCGCCCATAAACTGTCCAAACAGCCTGACTATAATCTGAGACTTTGTGAAGTGAAGTTTTACCTGATACGGTCCAAGACCAAGTCGACAATCTCTTTGCCGATCGTGTAATGACCGCGTGCATAGTTGTTGGCTGCATCTTCCTTGCCGGTAATCAGCTGTTCAGGATGGAACAAGCGTCGATAAACACCTTGGCGAACTTCATCTGCAGACAGCAGTAACCAGATAAATGCACTAAATGGATTTGTAAGTGACATTAGTAGTTGTGACATCAGCTTCATACACACGTAATATACAAAATGACTGTTCCAGAACAGGCCGTTTTGAACTTGATACGGTACTATCAATTTTGTAGTGATGCCGTCACACTTAGGATATCAGACTGTTAATGGTTAACGAACTCCCTTTTAACATGGTCGTAGCGTGGAGCACGGTGAGTGGATAGGCATAGAAATGAGAAGGTTAGATGCCAGAACAATGTCTACTGTATTTTGATAAAAGTTTTTTTTGCACGCATCACTTTTGGCAATGGAGATGACTCTCTTCACGCCCGGATGGGAGTGATATTGAAAAGGTGAGGGGAAAGGAGGGAAGGGAGAGGGGCTTACGTACCTACAACAGTTGGCTCCAAATCGACAAAGACAGCGCGAGGCACGTGCTTGCCGCCCCCAGTCTCACTGAAGAATGTGTTGAAGGAATCGTCTCCAGCTCCCATGGTCTTGTCTGAGGGCATGACACCGTCCGGGTGGATACCATGTTCCAAACAGTACAGCTCCCAGCATGCATTGCCGATCTGGACTCCAGCCTGGCCCACATGGATAGAGATACACTCTCTCTGGAAATATAAAGATACGGTAACGTCTTATAATTATATACTAAAGGGATATCAGCAAATACTATACGGGAATCTACGAAGAACTGGCCACCGCAAGAAGAAAACTTTGAGGTACGGCCATATTTCAAAATTTAACGGCCTAGACAAGATAAGGCTCTGGTGCACAGTAAAACGGGCGAGAAGAAAGGACATCAAATGATGAGATATGTGGACAGATCAAAGATTGAACGAAGACCAATTTTGCCACCTCTCAAGCAAGATCACAGACCGACAGAGATGAAGGAAGTTGTCGAAATAAACAACCTGAGTGGTGCCTCGACAACCCTCAGGGTCACGGGATATGTGAACTATTTTAATCGTAATTAGCGAAAATGCGTGCATGAGTGGATGTAAGCAGGGTGAAACAAAAATGCGTACGTCTGTAGACAGTTATTTTTACAGCAAGGCAAAATCATCAACAGCAGAAATAGGAAGAAACCAAACACCTTTCTGTGATTGAGCAAAAAAACATTATGATGAAGCTGAAAGACCTACAGTTCTACATTTTGTTCTCTACTGACAGGTGCTGGCAACACGTGCGCAGGTAAAAGTAACACTGACTTCGTGCCAACGATTGAAACATGAGAGAAATGTGAAAGTTCACGCCTCACGTACATGGCGATGTACAATTTCTGGCAGACAGACATGAGAATAAATGTCATGTATCAATCAAAAGAACAAAACAAAACAAAATAAACAAACAAACGAAAATCAACAAAACCAACAAAAAATAATAATAATAATAAAATACACACACACAAACACACAAAAGAAGAAAAAAGAGACCATAGAGAACTACATCTATGGTTTTATAAAGGAAGAAGGAAAGAAAATATACGCCCGAAAACAAAATACACAAGCAGATTTTCCATCGCTTTTGGTTGATTTTTGTTCGTTCTTGTCCATCTCAATAAAATGTGTGATACACAATAATATCGTTTGTGAAGAAAGACACACAGCACAGAAATGAAGACTAATTGAGACATCTACTAAGTGTAAGACTCGAAGGTGATTTCGCGACGGAAGTGGATTCATAGGTACCATAACACCTATCACTGGCCGATCGACAGGGAAGGCATAGGGAACCGGATGCATACCGATCTGACCGAAATAGGATGGATTCATAGGCATTATATTATTATAAATTGTCATATTTTAAAAATACTCATATCCCATTAGGGTTAGAACAAAGATGATGTTACTCTACCATCTTTGAGCTACGGTGAAAGTTAGGGTTAGAATTAGGAGGGATTAAGATTATAGTTACGGTTGCGCAATACACAGCCAGTGTGGTGACTCTCAATTCCTGAAGGATCGATGGTTACTATGGTGCCTCTCTATCTTTTGTTATAGGCTGAACATTAACAATATTATCATTAAAGGCGGAATAAACTAACTTTACAAACATGTGAATGTGTATGTGTGTGCGTTTTCAAGACCTCACCTGCGAAACTTGAAATAGAACGACGAAAAAAAAAACAACAATTGCATTTTGCTGAAATTGGGTCTCAAGTTTAAAGTTAAAAAAGAAAAAAGTAAATGAACAGTACTTATATAACTTTCTGAAGAAAGAAAAATAAAGATCTTGAGGATATTTGAGGCTAGAATCCTTTTATTTCAGTTACATGAAACACATGTACACACATACACAATCACATATGTTCAGAGATTGAGAAGAAAAGGAAAAAAGAAGAAAAAAGCGGGGAGGGGGGAGGGGGGAGTCGAAGAGAGACAACTATAACCAGCGGAAAAAAAGAATATTTATAAACCAGTGTTGGTAGGAATGATAGCTTTCGGACGTAGGTGAGAAAAAGAGAGAGAGAGAGAGAGAGAGAGATGTGTTTGTGTGTGTGTGTAGGGGGGAGGGTGGAGTTGGAAAAGGGAGGGCGATCTTCTCTTTCGCAATTATTGTATTATTTAACGGAACGATTAGATTGTTCGAGAAATTTTGAACATTTTTCTATTCCGTTAGGCTTCTGTCCTATATTCTGACCAAAAAAAAAAGGTGTGTGTGTGTGTGGGTTGGGGGGGGGGGGGATTTATAAACTCATTCACTCTAACTTTTTTTCTTTCCATACACAAGACACCTCCAAACTGTATGGTTTACAGATCCACATTTCTACAGCAGATGAATCAATCTCCCAGCAAAGACAAAGAACTAGAAACCCCGTGCCGTGTGTTTCGAAACTTACCTGTGCACTCACACTAGTCAGATGTACGTTCGTGAATGGACCGGAAAAGCGGTTCACGTTCAGTCAGACTACTCACGGCTTCGCCCGACATGCGTGCATGACTCATCTTGGCGCTCTACCCATTGCCACGTTGTTCCGGAATGCCGTACACTTTCTTACGTATATCATAACGTGGCGTCATGCGGTCGCCTAGCAACCAAGCATTAGCAGGTGTGTGAAGGCTTCAACTATTTTGTTGTTGTTGTCGTTGTTGTTGTTAAATAAGACCTTGTAAGAAACAAAAAGACAGGCATTTATTACTTACTGAAGGTAGGCAGAAGGCCCATTGTTTCAGCTATGACGGTAGGCATCGTCCTCTCTGTCTTCATAACCGCCACTCTCAGCTATCTTATTTATTGTGTGTTGAGTAAAAATGTATGGTTTTATCATGCTACACGGTGTTCCTAAGGTAAGGCCACAGATATACATTTATAACGTAGCAGACTTATGTCTATGGGTAAGACTCAGAGATAATCTATCAAGGCCTGCATTATTCATAACAGGGCTTTGTCACATCTGGTTTGGACATTTAAGATGGAATATCCTTATATCATTGGGTAGTTCGTAGACTAACAGCTAACACCTTGTTCAATACCTACTAACTGTTACTAGAGGGTAGTGAGTACGAGTACGAATAAGAATGAAACGTTGATTTGTCACATCTGGTCTCTATGATCGAACATTCTTAGAAAGTTGTACAGAGTCAATAACACTCTATTTGACACTCCCTACCTACTGTAGAATAAGCAATATAAGTGAAAATATGAGTGAGTAGGGTAAGTCATAGAATGAGTACGAAA
This sequence comes from Peronia peronii, assembly GCA_039654565.1. Lineage (NCBI taxonomy): Eukaryota > Metazoa > Mollusca > Gastropoda > Systellommatophora > Onchidiidae > Peronia > Peronia peronii. The sequence goes on along the minus strand of JBCEWB010438808.1, from coordinate 13,504 downwards.
GGGACGTACATGTACAAGTGTGTATTAGTTTACGCACATTGTGTGTCTCTGTGTGCATGTGCTCGTGTAACTTGATTTATGTTTACATTTTCATTATATTTATTTTTCTTTTCTGTACACTTTTTGTCAAGCGCCTAAAGTCAAAAAGCCTACTGTGATTGGGCGCTATATAAATGCTATCCATTATTATTATTACTAGTATCATTATTAATAGGAGGATGCATACCTAAGAGTAAGAGTGGGTAAGAAATTGAGTAAAGGAAGAAAAAATTAGCGAAAAACAGCTTTATTTGCCCATGAAGGCCGTTAAATGTGAATAAAGCCACAGATCTCTTAGTAAGAGGTGTCGCCCGCAATACAATGTTTGACATGACTGTGAACATTGAGTATCATTCACAAAACCCAAGCAATATGTTTGCTAAAGTGCAAAGTATTATATCCATCTGTTGATCCCGTGAGTGCACGTGCGTGTGTTTATGTGTGTGTGTGTGTGTGTGTATGTGTGTGTGTGTGTGTGTGTGTGTGTGTGTGTGCGATAAAGAAGAATAGCCATAAGATATTAAGCCTAATATTGAGCTCTCCTGACTATGATATCATAACATTAAATATCCCTTTATGTCTTTTTAAAAGATTGTATCTGTGAGTTGAGGTTTAAAGAATTAACCCATGCCAATCCAGCAGCTACGACAGGGATAATCTACACCACAGGTTTCCAAACTTGTTGGACTGCCGCCCACTTGACCCCCAGATGATTTTCGCAATGCCCCTCAATCGAGAGAATTCATTTCAGATTTCTCTTGAGTAATATAAAACATGGGCCTCTAAACTCTTAATTTTATCATCTAATCTTAGTTAAGCTGATAGAAACGTAGTTCTGAAAAGCATTTGTTGTTGTTGTTTTTTTAATGGGCATGGACATACATGTACTTAATGTGAAGAGTGAATTTAGTGCTTGGTCAATATCTTCAATATTGAGCTTCATGGTGGTAAGACGACGTCTCAGGTCCCCTCTCGCCACATAATTATCCAACAAGCAATTTCCAAAACATTCTCCAGCCATCCGCCGTCCCTTTAGCGCCCCCCCCCCCTAATCTTTCAGCGCCCCCAGGGGGCGGCACTGCCCACTTTGGGAAATACTGGTTTACACCATCAAAGACTTTCCTCCACATTCAGTAACCACTTTAGTCTGTGTCAGTAACAGGTGTGATACTCAGATGGTGGTGAGAGAGATGAACGAATTAATAGACCGAGGAAAAAGCATTAGCGCGCTGTATGACAGTGAGCCGAAGACGTACGGTGTAGTGAACACACAATACTGTTGCGCCAGTCACAAAAATAACCTTATTTAGTTAGTCTAGTCTACTGAGGTGTCTATCCTTCAGATAGAACCAAAAAAAGTGATATAGAACGAGTAAAATCTCTCTGTATGCTGTTAATTGACTTCCATGCGGAGGCATGAAACCCATTTAAGATTGTTCTCAATGAGAATAGCCCTATTACTCCCTTTTACCAGAAAAAAAAAAAAAAAAAAGGAATTGAACAAACACTGCGTAGAGGAAAAAATCCTTTTGCGCCCTTTTGCTTGAAACATATGCCATGATAAATTCCAGAAAAATTATGATGTAAAGAGAATGTTTTCTTCTTATTTGCTATAGTTTTGTCAAATTTTTTTGGCGATCAGTCTTTCGAATGACAAGAAGTAAAGGGATTTATTTTCCTGGAAAAGGGAAGTAATAGGGCTGTCAACATGATCTTTCCTTACACGAGTCCCTCTTTTGGGAGGGGCAGATAATCTGCGAAACGATCTCCCATTATTATTTTCATTATTATTGTTTCCTTTGAAGTATATAAACTATACAGTCTATTAATTAGAATCATCTTGGCTTTAGGCGCGTGTACATTTTAGCGAGAAGTTTTGTTTTAGTAGAAACTTGGATTTTGGAAATTTTGCCCGGATTCGTCTATTCTTCATTCGTTTTTTTCGCCGCTAAGGGTTCTTTATGATGTGAAACGTACACACGGGATTCCCATTTTTTTTTCCCCGGTTATTTGATAAGACTAGATGTCGGCTTCCCCGCCCAAGAAACCATGGGACCGCTGAGTAACTGAAAAAATCAGGTTCTGTTCGTTCCCATCCTTCATTAGGATTCGAACCAGCGCAGCAAGACGCCGAACCGCACCCTCCCCCCCCCCTCCCCTCCCCCAAACCACCCATATTTAATAATGAACTAGTTAATTTATAATCACCGAGGCCTATCAGTATAAGGTCAGGTCTATACCTATATATTTATCTGAACTAATAACGGTATTTCACTACGTACATATTCCACTATCATGATCGACAGCACCTAATTGGTAGTTACTCTGTTCTCACAAACACCTATTGATTAGTAAGATGATGTCATTATGTGCTATGATATAGGCCTAACTAAATCCAAGCATCTGGGATATTCTATATTTTATCTGGGATATTCTATTTCGGTAAGTTTTGCCCCCTAGCATTTGATCAAAGCAGTTGAACCTTGAGTGTCACTGATGGGGAATGAAGATACATGCACAATGTCATACGTCAATTTTTTTTAATCATAGAAAATCATAGGAAACTTGGATGACATCCAGAAATTGTGTAGCGGAAGTCGCTGTAAGTGAAAAGGCCGAAAGGTCATGACGGGCCAAATGCCTCCGCTGTCAAGCCAATCACATGCTAAAAAAGAACGGGAAAGGAATGACGTAAGTGAACACTTTGAAACTGGTGGGGCATCCTCGTTACCTATGCCTCGAATAATAAATACATGGTAAAAAACACGACGGAGAACTCTAGACCATATACTATAATATGTCTATCCGCTAGAATGATTACATGGGTATCCAAACCTACTAGCATCAAGTATTATTTTTTTCTGACAACTCATGGTGACCCTTAACGATTGGGTCAGTGTGTTGTAAGCTTAACAGTCGTAGTTACCGGTATATTAATAGATCTAGTTCCATAGACTTTATCAATTTCATGGTTGAACACAAAACGAGTTCCCTAATGGCAAAATAGTATCCTTTGTTTTGTGAAGGAGTCGAGAGAAAATTATTTTGTCTATGTTACATGATGGGCTACACATTTACATATCACTGGTTAATGAATTAAATATCTGACTTGTTCGCGAGAGTGAAATAAATGCACAAAAAGATCGTAACTTTTCATTTGTTCTACATAATGAGTGTATGAATCATCGGTCCACTCTTTCTCTTTCTTCCCCCCCCCCCCCCTCCTACACACACACTTACGTACGCACACACACATACACATACACATACGCTCAAGCACTTGTTTTTGCCTTTTCCAGACTTGGCCCATATTAAATCATACATGCACGTATTTGTTTATTTATCTATTTATTTGTTTTATTTTTCAATGAATTACTTTTTATATTTATATAGACCTATAAATATGTATTTTCATTTTGCTGTCGTTGCATTACAAAAGTATTCACGTGATGTCTGGTTGTGGCAAACACTCAAAACAAAGAGGGGAAAATAATGTGTACCGTACTGGTGATGTAGCCAGAATGTGTGCATTTCACTGGAATGTGAAAGTTAACCTACTACCTTTTAACTTTTAATAAGGTTTGCTTTGAAGTTCGTGCTTGAAATATTCAAGCACATGTGCCTCCGTTTCATGCACATAACAAGTTTTTATCATCACTATCATTCGTGCTGTAGCAACCTTGGCGTGTTCCTGACTCACCGACTCTCAGACTCACAAACTCAGTGGATGAGCTAAGGGAGATGCGCAGCTGTTGACCAGTTGGAGGTTCGAGCGCCAAAAACATAAGAGAAAAAAAAATGGCGGGGAGAAATGCTGAAGCCAAGGATGCTGTGGTATGGGACAGAATTTGTTGTACCTGCATTGTCCATAGAGGTGCTTTCAATTTTCAAATTCAAATGTTAATTTCAGTTTGTAGGCTTACGTGTATATGTACATTGTTTATAGATATCAGAGTTATATTAAATGTATATTGCATGCATGAGTTGATAAACACTGTGTTGATTCACATAGCTTATTATTTCACACAACCAGATCTACGTGTGTTACATGTGGGCATATACACGTAAATCGTATGAGTAGATATATATGAATGTGTGTGCGGGTATGAGTGTGAGTTTTGTTTGTTTCCATCACTGATGACGGTTTGTACAGCTTATTATCATAAGTCCGCATAATATCAGATCACAGATAGACATAAATATTTAAAGATAGGCTTATGTTCATAGACCCAGCATACCCCCTACTGTTTTCACATCATATTGGTTTTTGACTACTCGTTTTTTTTGTTTTTTTTATCATGAGACTTTGGTTGAAAATCTCAGTCAATGTTTGTTCAGCCTAACTCCTTGCGACGGTATTTTATTAAACAGTTTTTATAAGCTTGTCTCAGTTATACAAAGACAGGCCCAGATTAAATGATTATATTGACCTATAAGAGTGAAGTAGATATACTAGAATGGTTTAAAAATCTATACTGCTATACTACTGACGGATCAGTCTATCCATACTATAGAAAGAGAAATACGGTATTGATATCAGTGGTCAATGGAGAGATTTGTCGGTGAGATATAGACTATTTAATCCTTTTACTGGAGAGAAAACGCAAGACAAGCATTCAAGGTTGGTCAGTGAGATAGATCTAGCGAGTGTTGTACTGTTTAACCGGACAGAAAAGACAAGATCAGACATTCAAAAGTACCCGTAATTGGTGAGACAGAGAGTGTTGCCGGTATAAGGTTAAACTGGGGAAAAAAAAAAGCAAACTAGAAAGTGTTGAACCGTTAAACGAGACAGCAAAGACAAGATCAGATATTGAAAAAATAGTCCGTGAAATAGAAAGCGTTACCGGTACACTGTTAGGCTAAACCGGACAGGAAAAAACCAAATCAGACATTCAAGATATTGGTCTGTGAGACAGATCAAGAGATTGTTGAACCAATAAAAAGGATACAAAAGACAAGATCAGACATTCGAGTGGTCGGTGAGATAGATACCGTTTGACAGTTAAACCGGAGAGATTAACGTTAGAATAAACTGGAGAGAAAAGGTAAGATCGAAAATCAAGCATTCCAAAGTGATCGGTGGGATGGACAGCAAGATCAGACATTCATAAAACAGACTGAAAGGTTGAACGCCAAGGACAGACTATCGTGACTTTGTAAGTCTGTCGTTCAGTCCCGACATCGTAGACAGACAAACAATAATAATTAAGAAAAGAAAAGCATCAAGTTGGAAGGAAGGGGTCGGTTCACTTACCATCTTGAGATATTTGTTGTCAAAATCCTTAGAAATGTCACGGATAAGATAAACAGCCGGATAAACTCACAAGGAATCTCACGCAAGCCGAAGGAGCTTGAAGTGAGAGGCAGTGAGTGAGTATGGGAAGAGAGAGAGAGCGCGAACTGACGTGTAGAAACACAGCCTGAGCTTCCAGATTCTGACTGAGGAGTTTTGGAGGGAACTCGCCTCTTTTTGTCTGGCGGCAGCAGCCGAGCGGGTGCCAGGGCAACCGAATATCCGTACGGTGCGAGCTGCAGCTATCGGGGTAGGAGCGAATAGTTGAGATGAATTCAGTTCTCGCACGTGTACGTTTCTCTCTTCTGACAAAACGCGGCATATGCATATCAGGTCAAATTACGTTTTTGTCAGATTCAAATAGAGTCCACCAATTTCTCAGGAAACCCCATCGCATGAAAAGCTTGGCCTTCCCCCGACCGTAAAATAAGCCTACCTTATTTCTTTGCTTGACCCTGTTATGGGTGCATGGGAAATTTATGACTAAAATTCTTCGCTATGTGTGACTGACTTAATAAAATAATGTAAAACCTATTGAACCTAGATGCCCTCCAAATAATAATAGTAGACAGTAGTGTTGATGATTAAGCTAGGTAAGAAAACACCTGACATACAACATGTATTTCCGGCTGGAAATCCAGTCGGATTTTTCTGAAATCTCGCATTCCCATATTCCCGATGTCATGGTGCATCTTTCGTTCTCGGTCCCGTGTCTGTATCTCGAAAATAAGGATTTCATAAACTTTTTTTTGTATACGGAGTTATCTACTTAGTAACAAATTGAAACGGTTTCTCCGCCTCCTCCTGTGAAATTTGCGACGTTTTGTCAGAAGAGGACAGTACGGTACAGTTCAGATAGGAAAAAACTGACTGGCTCTGCCTACGTCTCGTGCTTACACTGTCATAGGCCTACTTTTAACAAAGCGTCTTTTCCTTGAACATTTCTATTTCGAGGAAATCAAGATTTTAGTTTTGCGACATCTCCTTCAACCACAGTGAGCAAATTGCAATTTTAAGAGAGTGCTTTTTAAGAAAAGAGAATGATTAGATTCAAAAAGTTATCTTTCAATATTGTGTTTCTAATCTTTTCAAAAGAGAAATAATTAAATTAGAGTGAAACAGGCGTTTTGTTAGAGCAAATAACAAATCTTCCTGGAGAGAAAGAAAGAAAAGGGAAGGAGATGGGGTGGGAAGTTGGGGGGGGGGGGGGGTAAGATGAGAGAGAAAGATATTAGCCTACGTATTCCTTGCATGAAAGATGTTCTTTTGAATACCGGTACATGCATTTAAAAACCGCCTAATTCCGGAAAAGGAACAGCATGGGCGTGGACTAACTGGAAAGAGTGTATACGTAATTTAGATAGACAGATAGTAAAAGGGATAAATGAATAAATAAATAAATAAATAACAAGGAAAAAAGAGAAAGGACAAAAGAAAAAAAGAACGGATAACAGAAAGAAAGAAAATGAAAAGAAAGGAAGAAATAACAAATACAGAAAGAAAGAAATCAAGAAAGACAAAAAGAAAGAAAGAAAGAAAAGAAGAAAAAGAAAGAAAGAAGAGAAAAGAAAGAAATGTTATAAGAAAGGAAAAAAGACAAAAAGAAAGAAAGAAAAAAACACGACAAGAGTTCCAGGTCAATGCTTACTCATCCAGTTCTAGAGGTAAAACTGAGTGAAAGTGGACAGCTGGTTTCTCTTTACATGTGTGTAGATATCTAACACTCACTCACTCAGAAAATGTTACATGTATTTTTAGCAGCACTATGAGTGGGCTAGCCTTAGTCACTAGTGCACATTCCTTTCATTTTGTCCAGATTCAAGGCCATGGATTAAGTAGATCATCGGCAGTAGCACTGATATTGCAAAGGGTAACTGAAAAGATTATTTCTATATTAAGGCATATGCATGTTTTAAACACAGAGAATGAGAGAACAGGAAAGGGAGAGAGAGAGGGTGTGTGTGGGGGGGGGGGGGGGGGTGGCAGCAAAGAAAGAAAGAACAAGAGAAAAAAAAACAAATAAGATGAGAGAAAAGGAGCGCGCGAGCGAGCGAGAGAGAGAGAGAGAGAAAATAAGTGAGAAAGAAGGGAGAGAGAGAAACATAAACTGTGTTTGTGGGAAAAGAAAGACATACATGTAGTACACACACACAAAAACAACAATAACAACAACAACAACAACAAAAGCAAGCAAACAAACAAATAAAAGAAAAACGGCAACAAACGATATAAGAAATGTTGACTTTACATCATAAACTTTTATTCTCATATTGTTTTGTATTCAGTAAGCAAGCAATTTCGGCAACCTGAACCTTAACAATGCAACTAAACTAAATAATCAATAACAAGAACATATAAAACCACCAAAATAACAAGAGCGGCAAGCAAGAGGCAAGGCAATACGACCCGTGGCCCAAAATCAAGCCAAAATGGTGCGTGTCAATCAAAAGTTCATCAAACAAGATCGTTATGTGAAATGTGATGGGATGTCCTCCTTGGAGATAATAAGGGCCTATTTCTGACGATTCACATAAAAAATCCACATCGGTCGGACAGAAAAATGAAACTGGTGAAAAGTACATGTACGTTACGAAAAATCACATCTTCGATTAAATGCAGTAATTTTTTTTGTTTGTTTTTGTTTAACACTGAATACTGATGTATAGACAGTCTAGCCGCATTTCATGAATTAGTTTTGATATTACAACATATTGCACATTACATAAGCTCACTGAAAAAAAAAAAAAGCCAAAACAATTTTGATAATTTGATTACTGGATTCTGTTTTATAACAAATGCAATTATGAACGTTACATCCCGGCACCTTGAAAAAAAAAAAAAAAGCTACCATAAATTGAATAATATCGGCAGCGAATGATCTGGTAACAACAGATGACAAATCTCTTCTATTAGAACTGTCACTATTTCATAAGGGTAGTTTGGAAAGGAGATGGCGAGAGGGGAAGCAGAAGGGATAAATAAGCCTATATATATAGGCCTGTATATGTATCACGTATATGAAAGGAAACTACAACATATATCTCAGGTTTCACCAATCAGGCGGTTTATGTATCACTTAGGCCTATAATTCTAAAAGAAAATATCTCAAAATGTTGAAACATCGTGCACGTAATGAGATCACACATGTTAACTTTTCTGCACTGGTCAAGATGTATTTCCTCATGGATAAATAAAGTATTTGCATTCGTATTCTTAAATAAAATTTGAATAGGCAACAACCCGTGAACACATTAGTTCAAATGTTTATAATCTGATGTATTATATTAAAATATACAGCGCCAGAAATCTTTCCTTCTCATCTGGAAATCTTCATTGTACGCGATCTAATGCAATTCTCCGCAGCATTCATGTACATGGTTGGCATGTTTATCTTCTTCTTTTTGAGCAAATCAAAAGAGCTGCTAAATCAATTTGGCATTGGAAATGGGGATTGTTTTTGACCAATCTTATTATTTCCTTTCTCAGGCATGAGGGGGTGTTGATCAAACATAATATTAATAAAGAGGGGAAAAAAAAAACTTTCGCATTTTTTACTTGAAACATGAACAATTCGGTGAACTTCACTTCTTGTAATAATTTCATCTTTTTTTTTTTTTTTTTAGCCAAAAATAATCCACATCACATGTTTTTTCGGGTTTATTTTTATAGAAACACAGATCCATATGCAACAATGTTGTGTGCCAAATTTCAGATAAATCCATTCAGCAGTTTTCGAGTCCATAGGCCTATTGTGGGTTTTCTTGCAATTTTATAATATAGATAGATATATTTCATTTATAATGATATATTATGGATACGTATTATATTCCAAAGTAAATAAAAGAACCCTGGCCTCCTCAAAAAAAAAAAAAAAGAAAGAAAGAAAAGAAAGACATCCCAAAAGAACGGCTTCCCTTTTTATGCCCCTTTGTCAAAGATGATATGAAGATGACCTTAACCCTGAAAATGTTAGCAGCAAATGTTGAATTGTTATGGTCTCTGTGATGACAGTGATTACATGTTCAAAGAAATGGCGGTTTAGACCTGAACTACACCACTATTTTCTGTCTTAAAAGAAAAACAAACAGACAAGATAATGTTTTCTTTTAATCTAATTTTATTATTATTAATTTTTTTTAAAAATTGACCTTTTGACATTTCTTGGGTTAAACAGCTTATTTGTCTCCCTTTTTCTCCCCCCTCCCCCCCCCCAACCCCCTTGCTGTAAGGCGTTCACATTTCCCATATCTCCCTAAAATGGTCAGGAAGGCTTTATGATCTGTGAGAACGTCGAACAGCGTGCACAATTATTTGGGGCAAATTAGTAGTATATGCCTGATCTGAATACATGAAATTTTTGCATTCATGTATTTTGTAAAGGAGCTTATTTTAAAAAAAAAAAATCACATCCTAATGTCCAGCCGAAGTTATCAGTTTTCACACACAGCACAAGTTTCATCACACTGGTTTGATCCCTGGCGGTATCTATTGACACTTATAGTGTTAAACAGCTTGCTAGTCTCAACCTCTCTGCCCCCTTGTTAGGCCTGTGCATGATCGGTCACGATAAACGGTTATATCGGTCATGGAGTCATAATCGATTAATCGATTATGATGACAGATGATCGGTTACGTTGTCGGTCATGATCGACCATGAGAGAAATAATTAATCATAGCTAAACAATTCATCCTGGGCGACAGGCGAGTCAATCTTCCCATCCCTCTTTCCCTGCTACGCGCATGTCAACTTCCGTAAGGAAAAAAAAAAAAAAATGTCACTGATCCTTCAAGAGCTGAGCTGTATTCACCCTTTAACCCTAGTAGTGTCAAGGGGACGATTTGCCGCAATCTTTCTATACTTTGCATGTTAATTAAGTTTAAGATACCTACAAAACGGTAGCACGATATTCGTTTCATACATGTATTGCCACTTTTTGTCTCACTGTTATTTCTTGAATATGAATCCATAGGATAGTGGAAATGTTGCATTCTGTTTCTTCTGGCGCTTTTATGATTAAGGCCATTAGAGTGGTCGACTTCAAGGCGCCCGGCACAATTTTGTATTACATGCTTCCTACTTGTCCTCCCCCTCTCCCCCCTTATACCCCCCTCAACCCCCTCCCCCGGGCAAACTTCTTTGAATAAACGACTGAAACAGACCATAGTGTATTTGCCAAATTACCGCGGTATCTTGAAAAAAAAAAAAAAAAGTAAAAGTCACATGAAACAGACCATTGTTGAGCAACGAATGTCTAATAGTTTTTTCCCCATCCCCACCCACCACAGAGCTCTGCGGTTGGTATCATAGGACATGGTGTGTCCTTCCCAAATTAGTAACTGGTGAGACGGTTGCCACTTTTTTTTTTATCAAATTAAAATCACAACTAATGAGACTTATAAGGTAATAATTGGTATCAAACCGTATTATAATTCGACACCCGATCGATCTGTTGAGTCAGATTTGTGAAATATTGAGTTTCACACCCCAAGCTTTTCTTAATCTAAGTCCCCGGTCAAAGGTCAAGTGTGCGAAACTTAGGCTGACTGTGGGTGGCGGCATTTTTTTGTTTTTGGTCACAGTGGACTAAGGTCAAGGCCATAACCGATGTGACGTCACACATGACAAAGAAGGAAATATTTAACCGATAAAATAATCGATCATCGACGGTCATGGGAGTCGATTAATCGTTAACCGTCGGTCACGAGCATTGCATAGGCCTACCCCTTGTCCAATATGGGGTAACCCACACTCTCTTCTTCGAATAATATAGGCCTACTTTGGTACAAGGGGTCGATACAATATTGTATACAACCAATTATCTACATTATATGCACGCTGGGGACACTGTGACCGGGGGGTTAGCCGTCTGTCTCTCCGCGAAAATCTAGCAGATTTGAATCCTACCGGGAGATGGGGAAGATTAGAACCTGTCTGTATTTTTTTTTTTTCGGTAACTCAATAGTCCCCTGGCTTCTGAGGTAGGGAAGCCCGGCGTCTAGTCTTCTCGCATACGGATGAATACGTTCATATTTCGGTAAGTTCCGTATGTACATCAAAGAACTGAGTTAAGAATCGGATGAGTAGTAGGCGGTAACACCGCTGTGGGGATAAATGTCAAAATTCCAAATGTCTATCCACAAAAATTCTTTTCACCAAACTAAGCACGCACTAAATACCAAATACATAATGAGAAAATGTGATTGTTCTAATATATGTGCACGAGATGAAGTTTATGATATGTCACACAATCTTCCATTGTGCCCCCCCCCCCCCCCATCCCGTTCTTTCCATATACCGCACTCATTATACATTGGCGGACAGCTGCTATTTATACATGTATCTTCTTCATATCTTCATCTGATAGTTTTGTGTTTTGTCACCTGTTTCTTCTCATACATATACTGGGTGTGGACATGTTGTTTTTCTTTAAGCCTTTCAATCCTAAGAAAGAAGGATTGTCTCCGCTCTAAGTGGCTGCCTGTTTTTGGTGAGAATTTTTGCGGGTAGAAATTTGGAATTTGAAACTTTTGCCCAGACAGTGACACTCCGCCTACTCTTCATCCATTTTTAACTGCCAAGCGTTCTGACAGAACCTCGAAATACATCTGCCCTTATCTTAGACGGCTAGACGTCGAGCTTCTTACCCAGAGAAAGCTAGCGGACCGTTGAGTCACTGAAAATGAAAAAATGCATTTTTTTTTTTTTTATCTTCGTGTCCTTCCAATGGGAGGACTCGCGAGTCCAAAGCACAATCTCACCGACGTGAGTTGTGCTCACCATGGAGCAGGCACGAGACCACATAGCCACGGCGACCCCCTGTGGATATGTGTACACTTTTAAAATTAATGTAGTTTATGTTGTTGTCGTTGTTAGCTTAATGAACTGTGACATAACTACAAATAAGAGCGAACATACGGTCTGTGAGAAGCCAGTCAATGGTATTCACATTCATCCATTGACCACAATAATGTGGACGCTACATTTAAAACATTTTCCTTTGATCTTGCTTATTTCTGTGCGCACGCCGTATGTTACACTCATGTACCGGAGTCTAGGCGTGTACGTTCACTATATATGTGGACCGGAGCGTAAATATCATGACTAGATCCTCTACATGAGGAGTGGTAATATTATTATAATTATTCTTTTGTTGTAATGCTCCTCGACATAAGATAACAAGGCTAGCCTTGCGCTTGCTATTCCGAACTAAAATACAACTGAAAATGCATATCTAACTTCTACTTTCATCCATACGACAACACAGGAGTTGTAATTAATAATAATAATAATAACAAAAATAGTAATAAACTTCCAATTTCTTAGAACTTGAATCTGATTACTTAGTATGTTTTGCACATCCACGTTCCACTACAAAACACAATACAAGGATTTGCCAACATTCTTTGATCCATAACCAGCGCACCCTGATTGCCCAATTTTATCCCTGTGGAGCATCGTGCATCATTCATTAACACCAACAGTAGGGGGACAATGTGTAAATACTCAACATCAAGCCAGTCTTTGCCCGGTAAGATAAAACGAGTTCGAGCCCTGGCAGTAACAGTAGTACATGTACTATGTAGACCTACAATGCGAGTGCATCATGACGTAATTTCATACCGTCACTAAAAATAATTACGATTTTGACCAGTATGTGTAAGAAAAAAAAATAATAATAGTAAATGCCAGTCGTCAGAATCGTTTCACACATTATGGGTTATAACAGATCCGGTTGTTTGTTTGATTGTGTCCCCACCTGTACCTTTCCTTTCCCCCCCTTGGAGCATACAAAGGATGCTACGCTACCTTCTCAAAGCAGCAGCCGTGTTGAGCAATATGACACAGAATATGTCATTGTATTGTAATGATCAGGTGGGAAACTGCCCACCCTGATCAATGTGATATCGTGTCGCTTTACCAGCGTACGAACCGCCTGAATAGGCTAAACAACTTTCTAGTACCGGTAGCGTGATTATGATGTAGTATAGGATATTAAGGGGGGGGGGGGGGCTCCTGAGGGTGATTTTTCAAAATTATTATTAAAAATAGGCAATTTCAACCTTTTCCATCGAATTCATGTTCAAATTTAACAAAAACAGTGAAAAAAAAATCGACTTTTTCAAATAGTTGCCATGGCAACGCCGCCATCTTGGATTTTGGCATCTCTA
>JBCEWB010438697.1:0-20042 GCA_039654565.1 Peronia peronii | reverse complement strand
GACAGACAGACAGACAGACAGACAGACAGACAGACAGACAGACAGACAGGCAGGCAGGCAGGCAGGCAGGCAGGTAGATAGATAGATAGACAGACAGACAGACAGACAGACAGACAGACTGACAGACAGACAGACAAGCAGGCAGGCAGGAAGACAGACAGATGGACGGACAGACAGACAGACAGGCAGACAGATAGTGGATAGGTGGATGGATGATGAATGGGTGAATGGATGAATGGATGGATAGATGGATGGATAGTTGGATAGATGAATGAATGGGTAGATAGCTAGATTTGGAAAGATAGAGAAATCAAGAGAGAAAAATAAAAGGAGAGAAAATAAGTGAAAGAAAGAGAGAGGACTTTTCTGCTCAGCAGTCCCATATAGTCGTTTTATTTACTTTGGGTACGTAGACCAAATGGATGAATCGATAGCCAGACAGACATGCATGCAGACAGAGAGACATACAGATGTAGATAGACAGACATGCAGATAGAGGCAGATAGGCCAGCAAGCAGACAGGTAGCAGACAGACAGACATACAGATGGATAGACAGACAGCCAGGCAGGCAAGCAGACAGACAGACATAGACAGACAGACGATCAGACAGATAGAGAAACAGACAGACAGAAAAAGAGATCTGATTCGGTGGAGGAAAAAAAAAAAAGACGACTGTTAGATGATTGAAAAGTACAAGCCGTGTGCATCCCTTATTTAATGGCCCTCGATGTCGGTTTCGTGTGATACCGATGGCGGTTCCGATACACACATTGGATGTTCTCGAACCTTACAAGAATCGCACTTTTTTGTTGTATAGATTTGTCTCTTCAAAATAGTTCAAACTTCGAATATTTTACAGCCGCATGGGCCTAGGGGAAATTTGATCGATATAAAGCTGTGCTGGTGTCAAGTTCCGTTTGCTGGACATGCACTTCGCCAATCATTTCTGCATGGGGCGCATAGGGCATGTGACAAATATAGTAGCTGAACTAACCAATGAACAAATGATGAAGATTGTCTTCTCGCTTTTGAATTGGTACCAAGATACATGTAGTTGGAAGAGCCAATGGAAATGTTATTCCGAGATAATATAACCCCCCCCCCCCCACCCCACCCCACCCCCAAAATGCGCTGCCATTGCTGCTGGAATCCATGGTTCCACATGGTTGTGTTGTACCAAAAAATTTACTTCTATGTCAATGAACAGTGCATTTATTGCTATTTAAATAATGATTTTTTTCGACATCCTTTGTATGGGGACTGTCTCATCAACTGTTTGCACAGATAGACATTTATTCAAAACGCAAAAGACCCTGTTCCAGTTAAGAGAACAAAAAACTCTATGGGCAATCATTCCTACCTCCAGTAATGAGACATTTTAAGTCATTGAGAGATGAGCAATGGTCAGCTAGTCAGAATAAACATTGTATTGATTTGATGATGTATACTATTTTTGAAGGCTAAAGATTAGTAAAGTTTCCTTGCGATGTATTCATAACTCCAGTTCTGGTGTAAAATTCAAACAAAACTCACATGCAAACAGTGAAGCTTTATCTCATCTTCTTTCATCTTTTCTTGACTTCTCTTCCACTTTTGTTGAAACAGTATGGATAAGAAGAGACCTCTTATTTAACCATAAAACAAAGTGCTAAGGGCTGTTATATACATTTACAGCATGATGTCATTAAAATATGCCAATCTCAAATTCTGTTTTACAGATGTCTGCAGACAAATAATTAAGATGTGTGAGAATTCACGTAAAACACATAAATAAACAGTTGGCTTATTAGCAATGCTTAATATCATCATTATCACACTCATGTATATAAATTTCAATATTTATAATTTTATCATAATGATAAATAATATAATAATAATAACAATAAAAATATTAATATAAAAACCCAATCTTCACAAAGACAACTATCAATGAAAACTATCAAGCTTCATTACTCACAATTAAGATTATGACTTGATTTTCAGCACCAGAAATGTAGCGTTCAAAGCAGGAAATATAATTTGGATGCGTAATTAGGAATAGCGCGCTATCTTATTGTTAATAGAGAGTAACTTTTTTTTTTCTCATACTTTTGGCATTTCCAAACGGATAATGACTATCAGGAAGTTAGATGCAGTTTTACCACTAAGACGTAGGAAGTAAAAGTATTATGTATTCTGACTCTTTGATCAGAAAGAATTTGATATGTAATCACATTATGATCTACCATCCTTGTAAAAAGAAAGAAAAAAAAAGACAAAAGAAAAGAAAAAGAAAACAAGGCAAAAAAAAACTTCATCTACCTATTTGTCCACCAAAAAAAAAAAATTTAAACCATGGCGTATCGCAGTTTTCAAAACAAAAGAAATTGACCTATCAAAAAAAGAGAGGAGAGAGAGAAATAGAGAAATAGAGTGTGGGTGTGAGAGAGAGACAGAGAAACGAGGAAAGTGTTAACTTTAAGTTTTCCCCAGTTTGAACTATGACCTTCTTCCGCGTCCTGCCATCCACTGCAACCCCCCCCCCCCCCCTCATTCTCGCTGTCAGGAAGTTCAGGAGTTCTGTTAGCAAAGTTGTCGGACAAAGTGACCTTCGATGGTTATCTGGGTCCAGCCTCGGACACAAGTAGTCGCATCCTGAAAGATGTCCTAGAGGAGGGCGATTTCTACGTCAACACCAACGATGTGTTTCTGTTGGATGAAGACTATAATCTGTACTTCAAAGACAGGCTCGAGGATTCCTTCAGGTACTTTGTCTACAGGCAGTCTTTTTCAAGAGATTTCTCCAAACAATCTTACAGAACACTGTCTTGTTTCAACACAGATACAACCACTAGGAAATGTCATTAATTGTACCCTGTCTGACACATCATTGCCAATTCTGTATTATTAAGATTTCAAGAGTTTCTGAAGTGCTTGTCTATTATATTTAAAACTTAAAAGGCGTGTGGCTGTGATTCTGAAGTGTGAAATCCTATTGTAGTGTGTATGAGCAAATATCTATGACATGCAAATGCAACTGCCAATCTGTTTGCATATAAACGTTGGCAAATGTGTTACTGAATTACTTCTTGGTTCTGTGAAATGGTTTGGGCCATTAGGCTCTGTAAAGCCATTGTGGATGCCTTTATGGTTATTAGTACTACTATTTCTAATCATAAAGCACAGCTTTCTTCTTGCAACAATTGCAGTAGGCTATTCTCATCAAATAAATTATAAATTCAGTCATAAAAGCCATAAAAAGAGTTTGCACCATGGCACACTGCAGAATGCAGCCCGCCCCAGTCCTGTGAAAAACAAAAGAAGCGTAGTAATAGACTTGTAGGAGCGTTAATCACGAGCTGTACACATGTCCCTCTTTTTCCCAGTCACCACCTGAACTTGTGGGTCCACACCATTTGTTGTATGTCAGTACAAGATGTGTCTCCATCTAAAATGTATATGTTTCCTTGTCTGTCAGTATATGACATGTTTCCCATCTTTCACTGTCGCCAGATGGAAAGGAAAATATGTGTCGGCGGCTGAAGTCTCCCAAGTTGTGAACGCTGCTGGATTTGTTCAAGACACAAATGTTTTCGGAGTGGAAATCCCAGGTATTAAATTTTCCTTCCTATTTCGTGCGTTCTATCACCGTTCTTTTCCCCAGTAGTTCGTCAGCCCTATCAACATTTCGCCAGTGCTATTGTGTCAGCACTGAACTTCAAAATTTGTTTAATTAATACTATCTTATCATAAGATCTGATAGCGGTAACCTGTGAATTTTACGGAAATACCAATAAAATACCAATACTCAGTCGTGATTCGTTCTGACACTTACGTCCTCTGATAACAACCTGAAACTCTATATGATACAGGTTAAGAATAGGACTTGAGGATATTGTAATTCTTACACTAAGCTCTTGTGATGACCTCAAACATGCGCTAACAGAGTGGTCTCTGTACGTTCATGTACAATAATGCCAACGGAATCAAACTGCAGTATTTGTTAACAAAAACAAACAAACAAACAAACAAACACCGGAAATACGAACTGCACAGTTTGCTACATCTTTTTTTCTGTTTAGTGCCGAGAAATAAGATTATTTGTATCATCAGACTTTGAAAAGATAACACCAACTCCATCATTAAAAAAAGAATCTCTAGATCTTAGAGCGAACTGAAACATTGCAAAATACAGATTGATTTGTGCTTGCGCAGGCTGTGAGGGCAAGGCAGGCATGGCCGCTATCAACCTGAAGGAAGATGAGGACCTGAATGATGACAAAATAGAGGAGCTGGGTCGGCTGTGTAGACAAAAACTACCAGGATATGCCAGGCCAAGGTAGATAATCATTGTGCTAACTCATGACTCTGGAGTGCCTTAGACTTACGTGTCTTGTTTTAATGCACCATAACTCACGGTATCATTTTATGTTTCTTAATATTATTATGTTGAACACTTCATGTTTAATTAATTCATACAACCAGAATTTTAGGGAACTACAAGATTTCTTTTTTACTTTTCCTTTTTTTAAAATAGACTTATAATTCTTGTCGTTCTTGGTCATTGGATTAATTAATTTAATATAATTTAATTTAATTTTAGTTTTAATTTTTAGTAAAAAAAAACATTTGTTATCTTTTATCATACAGTTTTAGTTTTGTTTCTTTCCAACTGCCAGAATTTTTCATCCAAATCTATTGAACATGTGCATGGTTATCTTTGGACTATGCTCACAACTGCCTACCTGATGAAGTTCAGTGCTTTAAACATTTTTTTGGAAGGAAAAAGAGACTGCTCACTAATCCATACAAAACAACTTATATGTCGAAGAATCTTACCATATTAGTCAACTTTTGATTCCACAGAATTAGAAATGTCTTGCATTTATTTTTTCACGATAGTGTAGCCATCTTTCAAGAATTTTTGTGATTTATGCAACACAATATGTCTATGCGTTTGCAAAGATGATTGGACCTAGAGAGTTGTTATTTTTCTGCACTGATAACAAATGCATCCACTGAAGTCAGGGTTATCAGACCAGTAAACCTATTCCTTTCCAGTACATTAATACTACAAGCAATTGATATAGGCCTAACTCAAATCGAAAAGGCATTTCATTTATTTTATATTCGTGTATGTATTTATTTATGTATTTATCACTATTATTGTTATTTGCAGTAATAATAGTAATGAAGATAGTCATTATTATTAAAGTTTTTGAGCTTTTTGTCGAAAGACATCTCTTTGCCGATGATAGAAAAATTGCACCCAGTCAAACTCCTTCAAATGGTATGCAAGATGACGTATAACTCCACTGATCAACTTTCCTGTCTGTACTGTCATTAATATGTCTCTGGTGGCCTTAAGTTTTGACTAATTACCTCTACTTGCTAATGAGAGAACCGAGAACTTGCTTATTTCTGTAGCTTACTACTGATTCTAGAATGTAACATGAGACATTGTTACTTTTTCACAGGTTCCTGCGCTTTCAGAGACAGATGAGTCTGACTAGTACATTCAAACAACAGAAGACCGAGCTTGCTAAGGAGGGCTATGATCCCGGTGTGGTCAAGGAACCCCTGTATTACCTTGATCGCGCCACAGATACTTTTAGACGCTTAGACGACAAAACTTTCCAAGAGATTGTTCACGGAGAGGTGGCCCTTTGACTTTTCCAAATCGAAGTGTGGTTTCAATCTTAATTACCACTGCCATGTTGGAGTTTGTTTTCTATGAGAAACAATTTGATACCACGAGTATAAGGACAAGATTTGCAAAACGTGATGATTTTGCAAATTAAGTATGTAATCTTGTCTTTCAAATATACTATCGGGAATAAGAGAGTTAAGAAATTCCTATAACGCAAGCATAGCTTTACTCTAGGCAATATTTCTGGTATAGTATCCCAGACTATGTTTTCATTCGTTTTACTATCAACTACAGTCAAAAGATTACGTACAACATTTACTATAATCGTCCACAACTGCGGAAAGTTTTGAAAATGCTGGGTAATTTCGTGCTGTAGAACAAGTCTGAGTTCACATCGTTACAATCGATCCATATAAAATCTCAAATGATGGAGAGATCTCCCCAAGAGCTGTCCATGTCCACCTACTGAAAATATTCGAACAACCAAACCGGTAACTTCTTGAAGCCAGCAGAAGTCGATGTTTTGTATTTCCCATTGGATGTTAGAATGTAAAAGGCGAGACATCACAACAACATTAGCTCTTTAGCTCTTAGATCGTATCTGTCGACATCAAAATTTTACCCTCGCCCCAAGTTAATTTTGCACAAGTTCTACTCGATGCTTCTTGAATCATGTGGCCAAGGACTTGGTCACGCACTGAATCCGATTTTGAATTGTAAACAATGGCACCTTTCCATTTAAAATAGAGGAAGCTACTCTATCTCTCTCCTGCTTGCTCCATTGTTGTTGTTACAATAATGAGCTGTATAACAACAACTCAAAGTGTTGTATTAACTGTTTACAGCACAATGTGTTGCCCTGTACACAAACGGTCGAGTAATAACTCAGAATTTAAACAAAAAGAAGATTCATTATCACCACGTAACCATTTCGATATTCAGAACAAATTCCATTGATTATTCCATCGTTGCACTACCTTTTGCGAATCTGTTGGCGGAAGAAGCTTTTTTTAAAAACATCATCAAGCTTTAAATCCATGACCAAAGGTTTTTTTGTTTTTTTAATCCGAATCTTGTTTTCATATTTCCTCATGTTTCGCGTGCGATATGGTTTTCCTATCACAAAGAAATATAAACGGAGGATATTAAAGTAGGACTATGACGATGATGCCTTTAGTTTTCACTCTCATTTGAGTCTCAAGTGCACTAAATCCTCTTTCCTTGGCACATATAGCTAACGCTGAGTCAAATCTTTTTAGGTATGTGTTCTTTTTTCTTCACTTTCAAGTTATCATAATATAAATGCAAGTCATTCATTGCAAGTCACGTTGCATAATAATGTCCCTTTTATTTCATATTCGTCCTGGTTGATTACAGGATGAGAAAGTACCCATTCAATTGTGTTTACATATCAGACTCACTGACTCACCAGAGGTCTGGTGTCTTGTTTTATTTTCACCTCAATCTTTCTATTATGCAGTAGGCAATGTCATACCTTCAGACATGGAATCTCTCCTTGTTCTGACCAGAGATATCTTGCTTTATTGTAGTTTACGTTTCTTTCCCGTGCATATAAGTGTATTATGTAATAATGGCACAACTTCAGTTATTGAGTCCAGGTCTAGTCGCTCTTTCTGTTTCCGTTTCAACCTTTCTATCTTATATCTCTTCTGTTATGGATACTGATCGCCTTGTCTTGGCTATATTGATAAACAGTTAATGGCTTGCTAAATACAGAGTTACTAAAACATCTACTTTCTTAGCCTTGTAAGTTTGAATGAAAGTTTGCTTGATTAAACAGCTTTATAATGGCCATTTCATAAAAAAAAAAAAATGCACGACCTGCTAGTGGTTTTCATGTTATTGCTTGGAAAAGTTAAATAGATGTGTGCTGTTGTGTTATGTATTTTGATGACTGCACCTGTTAAAAAATAAGGAAAGAAGGAAAGAAAGAAACTTGATGGCTTATGTCTACATCTGTACTGGTAATAAAGTTATTCTATGGATGTGCTGCTATGGTCACAGGGACAACAGCTGTTCATGGTCTTCAATGTATTTGGCATGGCAATGTGTACCAGTGAACATCACTCAAACATCTCATAAGGATTCTGTCAGTGTCTGACTGAGTCGTCATCAAGTAATCGGAGACATAATATCTATTTGCTCGTCATATCGGCAATTCGTTAGTAAAGTAGGTGCAGACCTACAGGCACCAGTGGCCTCCAAGAAGAGGAGAAGCAGAACATGCACTACGCGATTTTTCAAATGACTGAAGCACAAACGGTGAGTTCTGGGATGGAAAAGCCTCGCCTGGTCGATACGATGGTAAACCATCCAGAAAACTGCAGACAGATTTTCAGGAAGAGATTCAGGGACTTGCACCTATCATCGGAACTCTAAACACTCACAGGAGAACAAAAAACTGTCTTCACCACATAAAAGATCGTTCAAGACGACAAAGGGGTTCCTGTGATCATCTTTATCTAATTACGACGTTCTCACCTAAAGGGAAAGAAGCAGAAAATATAACATAAAGAAAGGAATATGACCTTACAAAGCAGGCATTATTTGTTGCTGACACTTTCTTCATTATTCAGCGCTCTGCTACATGAGTATGGTCATCATGCTTATCTCTGTTCAGATGTTGCATGTTGATGATATCTCCTGTTTTCTACACTCTTCGTCTTCATGCAAACAGCAGAACTTCATGTTCAGTCCTTCTTTGTCTCCGAAACATACGTTTCCCATCTAACTGTTCCACCTACATTGCTAAAGGTATCAATAACATTATATAACTGTACTAACATACTAACACATTTGAAAAAAACTCACACACATGTATCTGAATCTGTCATTTACTGTCATTTAAGTTTCAACAGACAAAAGACTGTAAATGAAAACTCCACGACACGTAAAATGATTTCAGACATGTTTTAATGTTTCTCTGATATTGCACGTAGTATTTTTGTCCTTCCAAAAGCAACAAAAAACACTCACTACGCAAGTAAAAATGTCAACAACAACAACAACAACAACAACAACAACAACAACAGTAAAAACCGGACAGAGACAGAGTAAGTGATTATAGTAAACTCGACAATAGAGTTTGACATCATCGGAAAGACGTATGATATAACTGTATGTGATCAACAAACTCAGGCGGGAACTTATCATTAAGAATAAACATTTTACGTGAATGTAAATATTATTATGGAATGTTCAACATGAGACAGAGTGAAAAACAATATATACATAGAACACTCGATGTTACTTAAAAGGGGCAAAACTAAAGATACAGGAGCCGCCACACAAAAAGAGTGGCTAGTCCTATTTTACCGAGTCCATTTCAAGTCATAGCTGTCAACGATTAAGAAATATATCACACTTAATGCCCCTCCAAATCTGCATTTGTATTGTGGCAAGTTTATTAGTGCTCTGATGAGCTTCTTGAATGGAATTTGGTTATCACAACCCATTCATGTATTATGTCTTCTTTTGCCTTTTATCAACTAAATTAATTGCCTCAGAAATTATTTTTAGTTATTGTTGTAATCAGGTGGAAAACTCCCGATATTCCACAAGTGAATCCTGATCCTTAAACAGCTTTGCTGACCTTGAAAGCATCCAGAATGATAAATATGTATAAATACTCTGAAAATAAATGACTATTTTATTACTGAAGGCCGATATTTGAATTGTCAGTGATTGGCGGTTCTTATAAATTCAGTATCTGACCGGGCTTCAATCGTCGTAGGAGAAATCAGGCTTTCAGGATGTGAAACTTTTGTCTAATATAACTGTGCAAATATATGTCCTCAAAGAAAAAAGAACAGAAATCATTAATTTGGTAAATAGATGTTATATATTTTTATGTGAAGCTATGTTTCTGCAAAATAAAAGGTTTACAGAATAACTATCGAGCAGTCACATTTTTGTTTGGTATGAACTTCAGAAAAAGAGAACTCCAGACACTTTTCTGTTGTTGGCTTATTTTTCCACCCTCGACATGTTACTAACTCTGCAAGTCAGAAACAATGTCTTGTGGAAACTTTTCCCAGGATAGTAAATGCTAAAAATTGGTATATAAGCTGTTAAAACAGGCGAGCGAATATAAAAAGGTTGAAGAGAGCCTTAAACACACATGTATTCTGCTGATGTTTCTTTCCACTCAATCTTGAAAAAAAGTCGTTTCTGCCTATAGAATGTTCGAGATGCCCAGTGTCTATAACTCTTGTAAAATAAGTAGCGCTGACAATTTTAGAACTGTTTACATTGCAAGACGATATCACAGACCATGCTTGAGAGATTAAATAATCATACATAGATACTTGGATTTTCTGGGTTTACTGAAATAATATACCCCTCTCAATGTAGGGCCGTCACTTCGAAATTACCATAATATTATAATCTTTATGACAACAGACTCAGGTTGAATGATCATTTTCTTCCTTTCTTTTTTTTTTTAAGAAAGACAACTTATTATTCTCAGACATATCCACATGTACGTATATCAGATGCAGAAACAACTTTTCTGACCCGTAAACACATCATTTATTATAAGAATAAAGAGTACCATAAATAGGTGACCCCAAAATGCTTAATCAAAAACATCGTTTAGTGTTTTATCCTAATAAATATAGGTCAGCTTTTTGTTATCTCCAGCACGGCAGAAATGTTAGAATTCTAGGTAGAAATGCAACACAGGAATGAAAAATCATATAGAAGAAATATTTGTAACTGTAGAGTGCGTTATGTTCATTTAGTGCGTCGACTATGAATGAAATGGAAAATGGATTTTAAAAATTATGGAAATCACAACGGCGATATTTACCTACCGACAGCCTGTCACCATACGGCGCAACAAATTAGAATTTGGCTTAGTTTTCTTATCTGAAGTAAAATATAACATTTTTTAAAAACAATTTATGATCTTAAGCTTATGATCAAAGCTTTTTTTTTTTTTCATCTTCAAGTCCCGATGCATAATTACCTGATGGACTCCACATCCTTTAAAGAGGTTTAGAAAACCACTCACCAGGATAGGATTGATATTTATAGAAAATTAAAAATAAACAGCTTTAAGACTTCCATAATTTAAACAAATTAATATGTATTGCACAGTTCGTTAACAGACAGATCAAGGAAATCTTTGAAGACGCCTTTAAAATAGGAATATTGGAATGTCGAGTAATGTCTCCTTTTTGTGATTTAACAAGAGCAAAGACTATATCAAGAAATGTCATTAAGAAAACAAAATAACAGACAGACAAACAAAGCAGATAAATGAACGTATACATAGCATCAAGGATTTTGTATTAATCGATGTACAATGGCACTATGCATAGCAGTAAATGAATGAGCTAACATGATTTTAAGAATACACACGCACCTGATTTATCTTTGATGTTTGAAGAAAACAATGCCAATATCTATACGACTAATGCAACTGGCGGGTTGTCGCTGGTTACAGATGAGTGCAATGGCACAGAGGATCAGGTACAAGAGGTATGTTGTAGAATATCACTAAGGTATTGATAATTCACATTGTACAGAAACGTTATGGGCAAATTAACATTAACGTTTCTCTGTTGTTGTTATTTTTTAAACATCAGACTATCACAGACAATACAATGATGACACAGAAAGGATTGTAATTGCTGACGTAAAGTTAAAAAATATGTAAGAGTATTTTGCTGGCCCTTCAGAAAGCAATACATTTCCTACACGTAAACAGCATCTAGTATAAAACAGTTTGTTTCATTTTTAAGAAATACAATCCTCGATTAAGATTATTTTTTCTTGTCAATTGGTCCTCACGAAGAATCAGACAGATTTATGGCGTAGTGTGTCCTCTTAAATAAAGTATGGTATCCAAAAGAAACATGACATCTATACAAATTAATAATCAAACAATATCTGACATATTTTCATGGCATTTGCATAATGATAAAAGTGACGAGCCATTTCAATTGCAATCTACTACATGATGATCATATTGGCCTTTCCGCTAGAGTTACAAAACATTTATTCTATACTATAAGACTGACGTGAAATATTTCAGTTGTCCTATAGAATATCAAAAGTTGAAACTTGGCACTCACACCTCACAGTAATAGTCATTGTATTTTTAAGTGATGAAATGTCAAATGCTTACATGGCTCGACTGTTATTAATGTTTAAATTGCAAGAATCAGTAAAGAAAACATTCGTGAGAAGGATTTGATCCAGACGCCAGGGTCATTAAGATGACTTCTGCGTTCAATAAACATGTACCGATGTGTGTTCCTTAATTCAACACGTCTTTCAGAGATATTGAACTCAAAAGATCGTGACATTAGCTGCAACAAATTTGAGGATTTTCTGTCCTTTGTCTATGAGACCACTGGTCACTCATATCATTCATTCACTGGTGTAGAATTTAAAATGCCCCGGATGACTCCTTCCAGAACATTAGGACAAGATAGACCATTCTTCTTGCCCAATATTTCGGAAAAGGTCTAAACATACACTAAGCAAAAGTAGATAAAATGTGATACATATCAGTCTTCCCTTGAAGAATTTGATCCATGGAGACACCGGGTATCAAAGTGGGCGATGACAACAATTAGCAAGCTATAGACAGACAGACACCCAGACTGACACTAACTAGTGAGAGAGGGCGCGAGAGAGAGACGGAGGAAAGTCAGCAGACATTCAAAACAACAGACAGAGAGACTGGGTGAGAGTAGAAAGACAGACCTCTATAATCAAAAATCGGAGAAAAAGAGAGAAAGAGACAGAGACAGGCACACACACACACACCACATACACACACACACACAGACAGAGAGAGACTCATATGGAAAACTAACTTTTGTCCAGTCTGTGATCTGTTGTCAAATCCCCTTTGAATAGATGAAGGCAAGGCGTTTTGACGACATGAACTGGAATGATTATGGGGGCTTAAAGACAGACATAATCAGTACGCTTTCCAAACTAACAAACCGAAATCTTTGATTCAAAAGCATTACAATCCTTGTGCAGATTTCAATTAAGCGTCTAAGGAATAGATTCTGACTTGTTCACTCCCTGCCGATTTCCTGTTTGCATGCTGGCGATGATAAATATTAACTTATTTAGATTTCCTAGAAAAAACAACTCTTCGAAATTTATCCTTTTATAACTGCATAGCGAACAAAAATACCACAAGTCTGATAACATGATACATATGTATGAACATGAATATTACCATTATCAGCTGCACAGCTGTGAAAACATTGAATATTTTGGGAAACTGTAATAATAATGAAACAACAACAACAACAACAACAAAACATCTCACACAAAACAAAACAGAATTTGTTGCGCATAAATGCAATGACATGTGGAATGAAATAGTAACTGCATTTACATAAATGATTACCCAATAAATGAATCAAGTCAATGACAGTCAGATATTGAATACCATCATTATTCCCGACGACAAATGTTGTCCGACTGCCATGCAAGAGAGTGGAGTCAAGGATCTCCATTGCTCTTGGCCTTCCGCTGTTGGCAACAAATGTGATGACTGTCTGACCGGTCTATTCTTTGGCATTGTCAAATCAGGCCTTGCATGGTTTACCGTTTTTCCATGTGCCAATGGATAACGTGCTTGACATGTACCAGCCACGTTAACTTCAGAAGTACTTTACTACACCCAGTAGATGCTCCTGTTTTGCTCACAAATACTATTTAAATTGACTGTCTTGGCTTGATTGAATGACAAGTCAAAGCATAATCGTGCAAAGTCACATCTGGCAGCCTTTGATCGAAGAATTGCCTGCAACTCTCGAAAAGCTTCTTTCTCGATAGTTACATTTTCCGCCATTCATTACTCATGCGAATCAATTTTTTCGTGCTTGAATCAATTAACCCTTTTAGAGCTAAAACCATTCATTCTATAATCTCACCAGACTTAAAATTGGTGATCTAAAAAATTGTTGAAGACCAGACACCCGTTACACTGTGGTTAAGGACTAGTGGTTCCTTTGGTCAAAAGTAACAAGCTGGAATATCGAACAGTTTGGCATATTTAAATTCTATTTCAACATCTAGTGCATCTTCATTTTAATGTATAACTAGTGCAATGGTATTGCGTGCCTAGTAGAACTGATCATTGCTTGTGACCTTCGGTTCATTCAGTTTCGAGCTAAGATAGAAATGAAAAGCTCTCTTGGAACTAGTACATGCAAAAAAAAAAAAAAATTACTTTTGACACTTGAAAAACCAAATGAACGGTTAACCTGTGTCCGATATCGGATATGTATTATCAGTACTGTGTCTTTTTGAACACTATACTCATTAGAGCATATCCAAATTGATAAAGTTGCTGTTTACACAGGCGGCTCACCAAATGCTGCCCTACAAATTGATAGTGATGAGATCTGTCGTGTTATAAAAAAAAAATAGATCGAACGCAAACATCTACGTGCACTGACAACTTCCTGAGAAGCATGCAGATCGGTTGGATGTTGGACGCTCAAGTCCTTATCAAGCAAACAATAGCATTCTCTGTCTACATCGGGGTACTTGTTTCAATCTGGGTCGTTAAGATATATGTGACAGTGATTGCATTTTCCAAGGGCAAAATATCGGGCTTTTCAGGATTCAAACCTAGGAATTTCTGATTCCGAGGTTGACAGTCTAACCACTAGTCCGCCAATACCACAGCGGAGGAGAACATGATGTTTAGGTGGACAGCTAAAGTGAACGATGCAGAATATAAATATTTAAAAAAAAAAAAAAAGTGCACAACAACGGTTTATTATCCTCGCATTGGTGAAAAATTTGCATATTATTATGTTTACTATTGACTACAGTGAATGAAATGATGTCACTCATGTGAAAATTCATATATACAATAATGATGCATAATCATGGAGTATGTTGAACAGTGTGGTAAAAAATATACCATAAAAGTCATGTTGAGAACCAAAGCATTATTGTGAAACATTATAGTTAACTTAAAAATTAAAGGGCAACAGAGGTATAGATGGGCTATCTAATCTGTTATTCAATATTTTAATCAGAATTCGTCATAGATGTTAGATGTACAAATTCTGAAGAGCTACTTAGTATATTTTTAAAAAGAGTTCACGCCGTGTTGCATAAACAACTTGGCGGCCATTTTGAATTTTGACCTCCCTTGGAACAATAATGTATCAAGCCTAGTTATTATATGACAACTTTGAAAATTTGCATGATAATTTTTAATGCATATATCTACAAATTGACCGAAAGAAATTTTTATATCTTTAAAACTTTCGATTTTAGACACGAGAGGAAACTATATTGGAATATAAACTGTGCAGATCAATCTTTCCTTGCAAAGGCAGGAAAAATCTAAAAAAACTAAACAAGATATAACATTCCCGGTGGTCATTTTGTGCATGTATACACTATACACATTCTGTGTAAATTAAAGATATTTTACCTCAACAATTACATGATTTCTGACTATTCTCATCTCACAAACCGCCTAAATTTTAAAGCTTCAGAAAAAGAAAAAAAAAAAGGAAAACATGTAGTACCACATATTTTCAGGAACAATAAAACATATATTTTAGCAATCTTATTGAAATAAGATTTGCATGTAGTTATTGTAAGTAGGCTAAAAAACCAACAAAAAAAAAAAATGCAAAAATACAAAAAAAGCCAAAATTTCCAATTCAAACCTGTTGTCCAGCTCTGTTGCTCCTTAAACAGATTAACACTGCGACAAGCAAACAAGCAGTTTTTATATGTTTACAGTGATAAGGACTTGTACCAATCTTTTAGTTATTAAATATTAACAAACTTTCAAGTTGTGAAATTTGCTATGGAACAACTGCATGAATGGCAAACAGAAAGTTTATTCACCTATATGGGCTTCACACGTCTGTTAATTTCATGTGCATCTCGGGTGCTTGCATCCTAATAAAGTGCTCCACCCCGTTAAAGTGCCTGTTGATATCGAGATATTACATCATTCGCTTTTCGCCATCACAAAGCGTAACTTTACTAAACTGTGCGTTGATGAAAACATCGAACTAATTCATGGAAACAACATCAACAACTGCAACAGTAATATATCAATAATATTACAAAATGAAATTATAATGTTCGTATACATGGTTAACACATACTTTTTTTTCATCATTTTACAGCATAGACTGACTATATGACTGTTGAGGTTGTTGAGGTATCGATATATTATGATATTTCTTGACTTGATGCAGTAAGATAGTTTCTTGAACAAGTCAATGACTTTTGCTGTTCTTGGTATTTTCAGCATGCATGTCTATTCTGGATACACCTGCGCTAACGAACTTGGCAACGATGGAGGTTCCCTATTGATTCCATTCAAGCTGTAGCGGGAATGCGCACTGCGCGATTTAATACTCCCATTCATGTTTTCTAGAGATGTCAGGGTCAGAATACGCCCCGCCCAATGGCTGTCATTCTCCGGCTTCTCCACCTCCTCCGTGGTGTCCTCGTGGATCTTGGGTATAAGCTTGCTGACCGTTGGCTTTCCTAGCTGTGTTTCTGAATGAGATGTAAAGGTCAGGTTTGATTCTAGACCGTTCTTAGTCACATCGTGCTCAACCAGGTCCGCACCCAGTGCCTCTTCCTCTGCCGTCATCCGAATACCCATGATGAGATGAAGAGGCTGAATTTGGAAATTAAAACAAAGATCATTAGAAAGATTTGCATCTGTACACATGGGCATAACGTTTTCGTTAACACGAGAAGTCGAAATGCGAACATCAACAAGTGATCAAATTCAAGTTTTAAAAAACCTGGAGTTCTTAGTTATATCCACTGTGTTTGGGTGTTAATAATTTTGGACGTATTTCTATTTATGTTTTAGGCCTTTTTAGTTTAGGACAATGATAGACTAGCCCTGTAAATTAAGGCAAGATGTACGTCAAGGTTGCCATTTCCACTACTACTGTCATGTTAGATGCTACGAAACTATTGTGAAAAGGACTATTGTAATAAATAAAGTTCTCTTTGATCAGCAGCTTCAATATTTAAGCTTATTATATAACAGATATTCCTCTGAAATAGTAGGTAAAGATCATAAAGTCTGGAAATGACGAAAGTATCAGATACGTCGACCTGTGACGTGCAAGTACAATCAAAGATCTTGTCAAGAGGAGGATGGAGATAGGAGGTGGACAATAAATAAATAAATAAATAAATAACAGATACATAAATAGATGAACAAAATATAAAAATAATAAATGAATAAACAGGTAAATAAATAATTACTGAGGCAATAAAAATTCAATATGCTCTTCATAAAATTTTTACAAAAACATCTCCAATTAATAAAAATTGCATGATTAATTAGGTAAAAACACTTAAATTAATTTTGTCTACTTTTCCTGTTTTTCATAATGAGCTCATGGATTTATTTTCTGAGTACTATGCAAAAACAATTGTCAAAGATCCATTTAATTATAAACTTGTTTTCATAATAATGATGATAAATTAAATACGTTAACTTTGAACAATTTGAATTATTTTTTGCCAGCTTTATGAAGATATCGGCTTAATGGGCCATTACACAGTACGAACTCATCAGAAGACAAACCATCGGACTAACTAAAAATGCATTTTGTTTCTGAGGCATTAAATTCCACATTAAAATCGCATATGTTCTATCACTCTAGAATCATTCTACGTTCAAGTTGTTACATATACATGTATGATGGAATTGCTTTCAATTAAAATTATTTTTTTAAATATATATACGGCCAGCGGCATTTCAATTTCTTCGGCTTATTTTAATTCGCCAAATTCATGCTTTATTACCGCCATATTTTTGACCACATTAAAGAAGGCGAAGAATCTGACTTGGTTGGGTTTTATAAAAATATTGCTAAATCTCTACGTCTTTCCCTCTTTGATATTCGAGCTTGGATTAAAACAAACAACGAGAAATCTTTTCTGGATTTCAAATCGACACGAGATACCTAAACACTAGCGTTTCTTTGAGCTCCATGTCAAAAATAGTAACTCTTCTGGACCACAAAAAATTCTGTACTAAATTATTCTCTGTGATCTTGAACGTATTTTATATGCCAAAGATTTGACCATTGGCAAGTTACACATCAGTTGCTCATAAACACGTGTAAAACTTCTGTAACATCAACGTAACATTCATCATTAATCACAATGAAGATAATGCTGTTTGCTTTCAGCTCTGGTTATGGGCACACAAATAAAATAATTTTCTAGTCTTTTTGAAACAACCCGCCGAGGAAAACACTGAATATGTCTCTTTCTTTTTTTATTTAATTAATTAATAAAGCAAATAAGTAACTAAATAATTGGCCGAGATGTACAAGTGTCTTTCCAGTTGGCCATCGTTTCCTACTATTTACTCAGTGTTTACTTTCACAGCAATTGCTCTTTTTCTACTGTTTGTATGACAATGACAAAAAAAACCAATAATAATATAAATAAAAAAATAATAATAATAATAACAATAAATAAAAATAAAAAAATAATAATAACAATAAACAAAAACACAACAACAACAACAACAAACCAAACACACACATTGTCGGCAAGGACAACAAACACACACACACACACACACACACACACACACGCACACACATTGAAACACTAACTTACTCTAAATCCTGGCAAGTGTTACTCCATATCTCAACTATCCATAATCCCAATGGGACAAACGAGCTCACTCAGGGTGATCGACGTCACTCGCTCAGCTGAACCAAAGATGCTGTCTTTGGCTAGACTTTAAAGCCCCTATCTTTGTCTCTCCTGAACTTCTCCTCAGTGACTGGCTCACACACGACTACCCATTCCTTTAACCAGGTGGTCTGGTACCTTTGCCGGTATTGACTTTTTATCCGAACTCAATCCGAATTGAGTGTGATTTTGTTCTTAATGGCAGCACTGTTAATTGTTGCAATAAAATATGACGAGATAAAATGCAAAAGAATGGTGCTAAATGACTAAATTCAAGTTTGGAGATTTTGAAATCTGGGTAGAGTTTTTTATTACATGTTCTTCATTATTTTATATATTATATGAAATTAGATTCTATGTCTCGCAAATATGGCAGGGTGAACAATATTAAAAGAACCCACTACAATATGCATTTCGTTTCCTCAAATGTAACAGAGTATTCCGTGACACAGTCAACACTTACGTAAAGCAATAAGAAAGTGACTGTGCCTGACCATACAGCCTCTGCGACCACAGTCAACGTTTGGACACCCAGCATATAAAACCCTCCACCATGGAAGAGTCCACTCCGGCCACTGGTCAAGTTTTCCACCGTGTCGTTATTGGCAAACAGGCCCACTGCCAGAAGGCCCTGATTGAGGATGATTAAACAACAGAGCAGTGTCACAGAGGAGTTATCAATCCATCTCACTATATGTCTGTCATCCATCCATTCATCCATCCATCCATTCATCCATCCATCCATTTATCCATCCATTCATCCCCCATCCATTCATGTATGCATCCATCCGTCCATCCATCCGCACACAAGTCCATCCATCATTCATCTATCCACCTATCCATCTATCCATCCATCTATCCATTAATCTATCCACCTATTTATTAATCTATCCATCTATCTATTCATCCATCCACCCATCCATGATTATTCTATCCATCCATCCATTCATTCTCCACATCCATCCACTTATCTGTCCATTGGTCTTATCTGTATGCCTGTCTATCTGACTATATCTGTCTGTGTGTCTGTCTATCGCTCTGGACAATTAACAATCTACTGCTACTCACCCAGGCCCCACTAGCTCCGTGCACAGCGATGGCCGAGACTGGGTCGTCAACCTTTAGTTTGTTGAGGAGGAGATCACAGCCGATGGTGATCAAGGCGCCAACAAAGCCGATGACCAGGCTCTCCCAAGGACGAACCAGGGGACAGGAAGCTGCAACAGGGTCAAACACATTAAGTTTTATTTAACGTCCTTCCGTTCTCTGTTCTCTTGTTCTAGTGCGTTGGTTTCACAAAAGAGAGCTTATCAGTGAATTCCAGAGAGCATAATGCAAAGATACACGATTTAAAGAATAATCCAGTCCTTATGCGAATTTACCCGCTAGACCATTGTCATGCTTGCCTCTGCTGCTGGTTTTCAAGTTGTCTTTCCCTGTCTCCTCATGCTCCTCTTCTCTCACTATCTCTCTCTCTTTCTGTCTGTCTCTCTTTTTTCTGACTCAGTTCACATCTATATTTCTCTTGGTATTACTTTCTTTTTCTCTATTGCTTTAGGCTGATTATATATAAATATAATTATAATATTATATTATAATTTATAATTATGTGATGAACTAATAATTGCGTCTGTCAAATATACCGCGTGTCTAGAGCTTTATTAGCTTCACATATTATGGTAATCC
>JBCEWB010438586.1:0-20045 GCA_039654565.1 Peronia peronii | reverse complement strand
ATGGATGGATGGATGGATGCATGGATGGATGGATGGATGTATTATGTATGTATGTCTATCTGTCTGTCTGTCTGTCTGTCTGTCTGTCTATCTATCTATCTATCTATCTATCTATCTATTCATCAAATTCCATAGATCCATCTATTAAGTTAGTCGTCTTATTATTTGTGTGCCTGTTTGTCTTCTACCTAACTGCCGAGAGAACAAACTGCTCGGACGAATAACAATGCTCTCAACTTTGTTTTTGCTGTAGCTTTGTGGCAGTCTGTCTTAGCAGACAGATAGGCACATCTGTCTGCGGTCTAAACACTTAATTTGCTTTCAAAAAAATCTTACAAAATATACTAAATACATAATTTCCCCAATTTGTCATTCCATCTGCAGTAGAAGTGGTTCTAACATCGATAGTGATTGCGATGCTGTATGTTTTCTAGATGAATTGCTGATTATATTTGGCAATTTTGTCGTCTACTTGTAACGGAGCCATAGTTGCTAGGTAGTTCCATTTCACACAAGAGAAACCTTATTATATTCACCTGATGGGAAGGATATTGTCCAAAACTAGCGACATGAACTGATAGGCCCTTTAGTACTTTGCATCTGTCCTGTAATTACTTGCCGGAATAAACTTAAAACCGAAATGTGGAAATAATTTCCTTGCCAACTATGTCCCTAATGAGAAGAACATTGATGTGTATTTCATGAAAGTTTGGCTTTAATTCCGTACGTGTAAAATAATATTAACATGGTGCTGTTATATCTGTTATATTGCACTATGTATGATATTTATGTTATAATTGTGATATACTTGTCTTCGTTTTTGTTTTGTGTTTTTTTTTTCTGATTGTTGTTTGGTGTATCTGCAGCGATATTTGCTGTAAGTGCTGACATTGTCGTAGTTTGTGTATTGTTGTTGGTGCTGTTGTTGCTGTGTGGCTAGTGACTGATACAGCGTGTCACATTCCTTGTTGTTGCTATAAACTTTTATGACAACGCTAATTAATAATACTAATGGCGCTCTTAGTAGTGAAAGTGTGACTAGGTAGAAGGAGAATACAATCGATGATGCAGCTTGTATTCGTTGTTGTTGAAATAATTGGAGATAAGAGGGGTGGCGTGAATCTTCAGTCTAAATCCACTACACACAGGAAAATAGCTATCAGACAAAACTCAGAGCAAAAAGAAAAGCACACAGTTATCTATGCTTTAATTCTATATTACAATCTCCAGTAGTCTTATCTAAGGAAGTGTTTAATGATGTATCACCTGAAAGGTAGAACAAAGACTGGTAGGATAAAGCGTCTTGCTCATACATGCTTAAAATAAACAGAAGATTTTGCAATTTAATCTGTATTCTAAAATTGCGTTGGTCAGTAAATAGTAAGACTCCGGGATTTGATCAGTCAGTAATGATTGACACACCTGCTCGAAATGCGTGGATTGACAGCACGCAACAAGCTCAGTACTGTCTTGTTCACAACAAATATGATGAAAAACATTCTGTACTTGAGCCACTTGTGTGAGATTCCTGCCAAGTGATTCAGAAGCCTCTCCTTATGCCCACTGGGTCATTCTGCGTCAGCCATGACCTACGTGTAAAACAAAGTCCGCTCTGACCAGGCTTGTCATTTGACCAAACAATATTCTGTTTGCATCTCCTACAAAACCGCTATAATTAGATCTGTCTAATAATATGTTCTTTTATCTCACAATGATTTTGATTCTCTCTGCACAAAAATAATATATCCGTGAGCGGGAATTACTACTCATATTCTTAGCTCTCTCTCTTGCCAAGTTACACAGAGATCCTTAAAAACTGATTATGATGTCTCAGTATGCTAAATAATTAAGAAATCCATTATACAGATAAGCAAAATGTAATGGTTCACAATGAAAACCTGAAAAATTGACAGTTCTTAGATTAAATAATGTTTTGGAGAAATACTAATTTAGCAGTCGGCAATGGAAAGGTTAATGTACATTTTCACAACCGCCGTCGATCCTATATCTTTCATTGTCTTTGAAGACAGCCCTTAAGTCTGTGTTCGTGAAGAATATTTTCTTACCAGTGAAGAAATCAGACTTGCCTATTCATGATTAGGATGCATCTTGTTGGTGAAAATGCTAACGATGTGTTATGTCCTTGCAATTTTTTTTCAATGCTTTAGAAATAAATGTTCAACTTACGAATCTAAAGAGCCTACTTTCCCTAGCTCTCCCTCCCTTCTTTTTTGACTTGTCAGGCCCATCGACAAAATTGCGAGTCTACCTTCTGTTCAACCAGTTCTTCTGGGTAGCGGATATCCGAGTAATCAATGTAGAGCTTTTGTGAGTCCCTTAAAACTATTGCAAGTTTTAGAATCTTAAGATTTGTATTTCCACCACAGTATCCACGGCATATCAGGGCTAACATAACTGTAACAAGTGAACATGGGCCAACCTCTGGTGCTTGTTGCACGTATTCAAAGCGATTAACTAACCGGAAGGTTTGGCTTGACCCAGGATGCAACCTTCGCGTGCAGCTACAGTGCAGCGTTGCTGCTATTGTTGTTGTTGCCGTTGTTTTGCAATGTAGTATATTATGTCGACCATTCCAAATAGAGCTACAGTTCCAAAATGAGTAAGGCCTTGTCTTATGAGCTCGTTGAGAAATATCCATGAAACAATTAAACGTCTCTATTACAACAATCAGACATCTCTTCCTTACTAATAGTTTATTATTGACAGCGGTAGCTTATAAATTGTTACCAGTTTTTCTTACATATTTAACATTCGTGCTAAACAAGCGGTTACTGTAATCTTTAAGGTCATATCTTTTTGTCTACTGAAATAACTACGCCCTCTTCTATTCTGTCTGACTTTGAATATAGGCTTAATTTATTATAACTACTATGTATATTTGTTTGCCGTTATTAATATTGCATTTTTTCTACCCTTTGTTTAATATTCCCAACAAGCCAAGGTTTACTGTCAATTAACCATAAACATAAACACCATTTATTACATACGTATCTACTGAAACAACTCCTCTTTTCAGTCCCTTATTTTCGATGATAGCTGATCGCTACAACTACTATTGATCAGTATCCTCCACCTCGTTCTTATCAACAGTAGTTTCTCTAGACCACAAAATAGCATTTCTTAGAAACGTATCTTTTCAAATGATAAGGTGGCTTATGCGTCTAAGAAAAGTATGCCTTAAGACAGAACTCAATGCATAATTTTGCACAAAGAGTGTGTGGCAATGTCTCGGTAGAAATCAATACTCCAGATAAATACCGGCTACGCATTAAACCGCGCTAAGATTGCTATCAAACTTAAAGACATATTACATAATATCATTATTTTGCCCTAGAAGTAGAAAGCAAGAAGAGAAAACGGATTAGACTAAGAAATAGATAGGGAAGGGGGAGGGCACAAAAGGAAAAAAAGAAAAAGGAAAAACAGACGAACAGACCGACAGGCAGACGAAAGGCGACAGACAGACAGACAGATAAACGGACAGACAGGCACACATAGACACACAGGCATGCGAAGAAAGGAAAGAGATCAACATTTTTGTCGGGGATTTGGAGGGTAGACTACAAATGAGATCAAGACCAGGAAAGACACTATGTCACGGTCTCAATATTGTGCTTCAGACCGTAACGCAGCTCCTGGGTAGCTGGCTTGCCAGCCGTGTAGACACCTTTAGCGACTGAAATCGTGGTCATATTGCAAGCAAAGCATTCTTGGCAGTCAATGAACATGACTGTCTAAGAAGTAGGCAGTTATATTATATAGCCCATGTGTTGTAGTACACGATGGGCAGTCTTTTTCTCTCTCTTTGCGTGTTCAGTTGTCATGATGTTATAAAAAGATAGAATGACAGATTGGCAGTAGAAATTCATCTTTTGATTGATTAGTCAATCAACTGACTATCGATCAACTGACTGATTGATTGATTGGTTGATTGATCTGTCGATAGATTGACTAGTAGGTTGGATGGTTGATTGGTTGATTGATTGATTGTTTGATCGAGCGATTGATTGACTGATTGGCTGACGATTGATTGATTGATTGATTGTATGATTGGTTGATTGATTGTATGATTGGTTGATTAGTTACTTGATTCATTATTTTTTTGATGGTAGATTGATTGATTGATTGATTGATTGATTGATTGATTGATTGATTGATTGATTGATTGACTGATTCTTGCGACATGGAAACGAATAGAATCAAACAGAGCAGCACACAGACTGATTGATACTTTTTCATTTCTCATTCTTACAATTACAGATTCATGGGCTTGAAATCGGAGGTGACCAATATTGTGACATACATTGACCCACACGAAACGTGCGGCCAGATTCCAAAAATTTTTGGTTACACATCTTAGCATTCTAATCGCTCAATCGAAAAGCAATAACCAAAAACTCATATTTATCGAAATTGGTATCTGTTACAAGAATACCGTTTCTTTGGAGGCATGCTCTATCTTTGAACCAGTGTGCTCCTAGAAATACTGTTTAGGTCTGGAGAGGCTTAGCTTTATAAGACGGAACCAAGAGAATGAATAACCCTATTGATTGTTGATTGCATCAGACTGCGAAACGTTCAAATTCATTTGTGCTTTAATGTTTTTATGGTTGTTTTCTAAATTTATCATTTAAAATCACAAATTGCGTTGAAAAAAAAATGATGGTAAGTAAACTTTTTTGTTGGATGATTGGGAATTTGGTTTCCAGAATACATAGATCATTACTCTATAGTTACAAATTTGTATTCAGTTAAGATCTAGAGAAAAATAATAAGTTCACCTCAGTTCATATCATTGATAATGATACATGTACCAGAATCTTATCCCGTCTGACTTTGTGTGTCCACCATATAAACACTATATCTGGGCCAGGAAAAGTGCGACGTCAATTTACATTCAAGAAATCTCGACTTTATTTATTTTTGCACAACAAATTTTTCATGGATTATCTAGTGACCTGACACCGTTTCAGAAACTGATCAAAACGGGTTTTAGAATCTTGTTCATCAACTTAAATTCTACTGCGTTGCTGCAAACTTTCCTTCCAGCTAGACCTATGTGTATATTAGACCCAATCGTGTGTAATACACAGGCAATGTTCGCATGTACCAAACTAAGAAAGAAAGAAAGAAAGAAAGAAAGAAAGAAAGAAAGAAAGAAAGAGAGTCAAAGTCAAGACTGCCAAAGACACTAGAAAAACGGTTACGAAACGGTTATGGAGTCACTGGCTCTATCGACAATAAAATCTACTCACACTATCTTCTGCGCCTTCCTTCTGTAGAAGACATCTGTACTGTCGGCAAATACTACTGTTAAGGCCTCATACGTTATCAGAAGTTTAAACTGTGTGAATGATTAGACCAGCTATGATCAAATGAGGAGCTTAGAAACAAGTTTCTTGTAATTCATTAACAGTAGATCTGGTCATTACGAACAATAAATTAACATTAACGATGTGGAGATCACCTATCCTACATTAAAAGATAAGTATCTCCTGTAGGACCATATCAATATTCGCTATCAAAGTGATCATTCGACTGAAATAAATTATTTGGATCACACAAGTGAAATATTTACATCATATTTACTTTCAGTCTACTCAATGAAGGCATCTCTCCCTTACAAATGGCCTAGATATATATATGTATACATCACACTAGTGAATGAAAGACGTTATTATGTGCTTACTAAATTCATAGCGTGATATTGTATTATTAGTTATGTCTACGAGATGCCGAGACAGCTGAGTGGAGGACGCCAGAAACGATATAGTATGTAGAATTTAAAAAGACAGTTAAAAACTAATTCTTCCTCGATTCTGTGGTCAGTTTATCTTTTTCAGATTCCCATGTATTGTCAGGAAATCCCCAATTGGGTCATCAAATAGTAATTTAATGACCCAAATTTTTACTTTCAAACTCATGATCCGAAAAATCAATTACTGTGTCCGAAAAATCAATTGCAATGTCACTGGTGTCAGATCCCATGAAAAGCTATGGGCTTTCTCCACTTAAAAGGGCGTAAGATCTGAAAACATATTCAAAAACATGTGTGCATACACACATAATAACCCACAAACCCACACGCAATTGTTATATACATACACACTCACACCACACATCTGACAGGTCATTTTTTGTGAAGTGCCGATATAGGGGAGCGAACGATTGTAGGGACATGAGTTCACTTAAAAGCAGTGAAAATGTCAATAATAGTACAGATACATATATGTAATTATGACCTGCATTCCACCCAAAAAGACACCATTTCATGTGGAGTGGAGTGCAGATACTGTACATTGCTTGTGCAAACGTAGACTCAAAGAAAGGCCATCCGATTGTAGGAACTGAAATGTCACGCTGATCACTCAGTGATCACGCAGCAATATCCTGACTTGATTTTCCAGGGCAAAATCACAAACATATAACAATATTTGTAACAATCTCTATGTTCTATAGTGAACACATGCAAGAATTCACGATTAGATAGCTCGAACAAAAAAAAAAAAAAAGCCTTTGCTGAAGTGTGCAAAGTCATACGCCGACATTATGAAACCAAGATAGAAGAACCAAAGCTAATTGATAGAACATGCCAGATGGTGTGGAAGATCAGAAAAATGAAAAGGCATCAGGGCGCTGCACTGTTCCAGCTTGTAGTACATTGTGTTTGACCTAGTATTCCTTATCTAAAGATCGTGATATGAATAAAATTTTTAAAGGTGTTAAATAACTTTTCATTGCATGATGTATGTGTCTATTAAAGTGCATAAGCACGAGAGCACCACATGACATGATTTGATACTTTTGAACAAGAGAGAAAAAATAATGAAAACATTGCTGCACCCCATTTTTCTTGTTCCACAATGTCATCGTCTTGTTTCTGTATTATTTTCTGAAGCAATTCTTTAAAAAACCTGCGTTACTTCAGAACCATCACATAATAACAATTCTTCGTCTTGCCATAGAATCGCAGAATTATAAAAACCCTTTCATTTTCTTACTACAGTTGAGTTATATTCCCTTCCTTCTCCTGCCCGCTTTCTTTTAGATAAGATGAAGATGAGCAGAAAACTTAAACAAAAAGTATCTCAAAAAACGATGGAAAGAAGACGGATAGCAGCAGGGGATGAGTACAACAAGAGAAACAGCAAACATAGAAGAAACTAAAGGTTGACAAGGTAAACAGTAAAGGTGTTGAATGCGAGCGCAAGTTTTTCGGCAAACTGGATTATTTCTAGATTATTCACCCATTAAGTGAACGCTATCGTTATCAAAACTGGTAGTGATTCCTGCATAACACGGAATTCAGTTGAAATCTGCCCGCGTGTAAATTTCGGTCAGTTGATCACATTTTGCCGTTATATCCCTCTTGTTTTTAATCTTACAGGTGTCAAGGAGCCGATCTGGCAAAACTCTTGCATCAAACTTTGCATTGAACATTCCTTTCCAAACGGAACAGTGTGACAACATGGCCTCAATATTGTATCATCTTGAGACATAATTTATCTTTTCTTAGAAGATTCACAATACATGTAATATCATCACAGAAATCCTGACACTCAAGCAGTTTTAATGATGCTGCCAGGGGTTAATTGCTTTCCATATGTACATTTCATCACATTTCATATCTATTCCGTGTTATAGGAGATGGCCGAAGGTTATCAGTTTTCTCGACTACACACAATTATATTTATAATTATATCGAGCAAAAAAATTGAGATGCAGTAAATAGTTTATTATGCTCTCTCTCTCTCTCTCTCTCTCTCTCTCTCTCTCTCTCTCTCCTGTTCAGAAATGTGCTGCAAGAAACAGTAGACAGAATGCCAAAAAAGAATACACAGACGAAAAGATGGAATGACAATTTTCAGGAATGGACCAGAGAATATGTGTGAAGATCTAGACCACAACCGCTACAGATGGAGAAGATTAGGACACAAACCAGAAGACGCCCCGAAGACCCCAAAATAACTTAAGAAGAAGACGCCTCTGTTCCATAAGCCCATGCATGCACATGTATTAGAACAAATTTGTTCCGACCAAGAGAATGGCTGGAAATCCCTCGTTATTTTTAACAGGGGATACAAACACTTCAAGTGGTTCACTGACGTTGACATGAAAACATGCACGGGATGGGTGACAATCATCGGATCTCGTGGTGGAGCGATAATATACATAAGTGAGTGCTCTATTTTTAGCAGGGGTACAAACACTCCGACGGGAAGTTCCAGGTTTGTGCTTAGTCGAATACGAACTATTAAAATGTGTGATGCATATGTGGAGGTAGGTAGCCCCCCCCCCCCCCCCTTCCCTAAACAGGTGCAGCCACAGCTGCGCTAAATGATCTTTGAAGTATTTCGAGGTCGGGCGCATCACATAGGGAAGCTCGCTCACATCTGAGATTGTTTACTTGGTGTGGACATGTCTTTAATTGTCAAGATCTGACGGTCATGAGCAGAACATGTACACAGATCAGCGTATGAGCAGCAATTCCTCGGCCGTATGATCGACCTCGAAATACCTCATTGTCACACTGATCGCCTATGCCACACTGATTGCAGAGTCTGGCTGGAACTGGAATGGGATCCGTCCAGTCAAGAACAAAGATGCAACATAGACTTGGCCGGTGTCAAAGTCTAAGGGCACAAAATATATTTTAATAACAGCTCTACATTTGAAGAAATCTTATCACCAGGGCTATGCAGCAGGGCACCAAATACTGTTAATGATCTTTTGAGTTATATTTAAAAGACTTATTATGATGAGTTCCTGGGAAGATCGGGAAGTTCGGTACCTCTCCACTCCACCCTTTATATTTTATACATAATAATAAGCTATAGACAGTATGCCGGGTTACTGTCCAGCAGGTCAATCCTATTATGAAATAAATGATGTGGTGCTATATCACATTGAATGCATTGTGTTCGGAATCGGATTTGTGAGACATGCAATGACGCTACAGCTGTCTGGCGTAATTTACATGTGCATCGTTGCCGAACACTGTGCGTTAAGAGCATCAGTAGCCTTGTAATAATATTTTATACGCGTGACAGCAGAGCTTCATCGTTGTCCGAAATGTCACTGATCGAGTCAGTTCAGAATTCAGAGTAAACAGTAATAATGTAATGTGGCCTACTTTGTGCTATCGAATCTTTGCGTTAGCTTTTTAAGGTCACTTGTGTTATTGAATGACTATGTGTTGTGGGAGGCTAAGTTCTAGTTTACTCTGAGATTCGGATATATGTGATTCATTCATTCACACAATCATTTCTTCATTCATTCGTTCGTTCACATGATTATTTTGTTAAGGGCCACTTCACAGATAAATATTTAACACGTTGTGGCATTGCCTTTCACAAGCACGCAAAATGAGATGAACGCAAAACAATTTACATTAATTTTAGCCTATATGCGACCAACAAGTGTGCTGTATAATTTTGGTTCGTCTGATACCTAAGTTATGCGGAGCACGTAAGCTAAGGGACGTTTGGAAGAGCTTGAAAATAGTATTCATATAACAGGAGGCTACGATATTTAATGCATTTGAGCTGTATTTAAAGACGATTTACAACAGCTGTTGTGCTTTTGATGATATGCAGACCTGTTGAAATCATTAAAAAATGGTCTCAGTCTCTTGAATTTTATTGTCATGCCTGGATTTCATCATCAAGTAGATTTTATATTTATTGCCCATTTCACTTCTAAATTGGCAAGAAAGTAAGTAGTCGCAGAAAGATGAGATTAGAAATGCAACTATGTAAAGATTGGTCTTGTTAATGGGCTATTGTGACTGTGACAATTAATATTTAACACCTTTTCACAAATGAAATCAACGTACACAGGCTACATGCAGGCCTGTCGGTCAGTTAGTAGGTGACTCTGTTCATCTGCTTCAGTAGATCTACTTTCTAGAAGTAGTAGAAACACAATGTGAGGGGGGAGGGGAGGGAGGCAATTGCTATTCTGGATTTTCATTTTCCCACAAATATTATTACGTGTATGACGAACCTGTTATTTCCTCCAGTCTTAAGTGAAGTGGATGCGCTTATAATGCAGGATCACAATGGTTAAAGAAATGGGAGATTTAGTTCAATGTATGGCAGCAAAGCAAGCACGCTTCAAAGAGTTAGACTACTCACCCTGTCGGTTCTTCATTAATACAAAAATCACAGTGACCAGGGAGATTTCCTAAACACTGCTTGAGCACAAACATTTACTCTAATTCCCTCACATTTAAGAGAAGTTTTATGCACCTCTCAGTTTTCGGTGATGCTGAATATTCCATTTCATTTTTGCTCTGTATTTAGTGTAAATCTTTTGGTTCTTGACTGTTTGTTTACATGATGGCTTATGGGTGACACTGAATTACTAACTATGCGATAGGCTTATAATTCATTGAATTGATTTATTGAGCTTATTGTTGCTGTTCATTTCCTATTTCAACTGCAGACATACGTATATTGACATTACATACATAAAACATGTCATTTGTGCACTCATCTAACAGTCGCAGGAGGAGTGCTGAAGAAAACAGTTGGTCTATACTTTTCAAGCTGTCAATAAATTGCACCACCGCTACAGATTCTACCTGGATGTCAGCTTTCTGCTCTCCTACAGCCTATGAATCTATGGCTGCAAGACACTGACACTGGAGATCGCCGTGACTATGTGGTTTGGCGTCTGCTTCATGGTGAAAACAACTCACGTCGGTGAGATTGTGGCCGGGATCGACTCGCGGATATACGAAGATAGAAAACCTGCATTTTTTCAGTGAGTCAACTGTCCTCTGGGTTCCTCTGGGTAGGAAAGCCCGACGTCTAGCCTTCTCGGATAAAGGCAAATATATTTCGGAGGTCCCATGTGTGTATGATACGCACGTTAACGAACCTTGGCAGTTCAAAATCGATGAAAAGTAGGCACAGTGCCGCTGTCCAGACAAAATTTCCAAATTCCAAATTTCTATCCACAAAAATTCTCATTAAAAACACGCAGCCACTTAGAGCCGAGATAATCCTACTTGCTTAGGATTGAAAGGCTTAAGAAAAAGAAGAAGACACTGAGTGCATGTATAATTTTAGCGTTTGTCCGTTTATTATTATTACTGTTTTCATAGTAATGTTAGTAAATTATTTTATGTTACACATAGGAAACAACTGACTGAAAATCAGACCTTATCACATTTATTTTGCACAGCGATTCTTCGGCGAAAAACTGAGTCATAAAACCCGCTTTGGATGGACTCACATGTGTGGGTCTTTTAGTTTTAACACTACCTCATGTACTCAGATGTATGGGCCTTTTAGCATTATGTCATGTATAACATATGTAGCAAAGTGGGCAGGTAAAAAACTGTTTACTCTTTTTTAAAAAAAAAGTTTATTCATGCACACCTGCTGTCA
Organism: Peronia peronii; assembly: GCA_039654565.1. Taxonomy (NCBI): domain Eukaryota; kingdom Metazoa; phylum Mollusca; class Gastropoda; order Systellommatophora; family Onchidiidae; genus Peronia; species Peronia peronii. The sequence continues at coordinate 8,628 of JBCEWB010438586.1, read as the reverse complement.
GTGATGAATATATTATTATGGACAAAGTTTTTAACTGGGCCACAGTAACAGAGCTACTATTTATTAAAATCTTTGATCTTTGGAACTCATTTTCTTCTTAGCTCTTAACAAATAACTCAGCCTGAGGTCATCGGGGTGTCTCCTGACGAGTTGTGTGTACCAGTCTTCTCAATCTGTCGCCGCTGTGGCTTTAAATCAGCGGCATTATTTTCATTTTTCATCCATTACATAGCATTTTGGACTACCGACTCGCAAATACAAAAGCTCCTGTTCGGACTAAATTCAAGAGAAGCTATGTAGATTTCATCTTTGGATTAGTTTGCATAATTGCATGTAGCCATAGTTGTTAATACTCCATAGGCATACTATGCCGTACACTTAACCATGAGGGCCGCGTTGCGAGCCCTCTGATGGACCGAACTGAGAGGGGAAAGAAACATGTATACCAAAAGCAAAACGCTAGAAATACCAGGTAGGTAGGAAATATAAGATTAAAACTCTTGGCTGGGAATGACAGACTAAATAAATTTAACGCCCAATTAGCTCTCCATATAACAACAGTAGCGTTAATGCCTAAGGGAGGAAAAAAAGATAAATATATGGTAACAGTTGACACGAAATGGAAACTAAAAGGAGGCCTACTGAAATCTACTACACATTTGACCAGATGGTAATCAGTGAATCAGTTACTCTACTGACTAAACTCTATAGTGAAACTGAAAGAGGGAAGGTAAAAAAGGAAGAAGGAAGAAAAGAAAGCATGGAAGCTTTTAAGCAAAAGAGGTAAAGATGAAATAGAAGAAACGTCAAATTATTTGAACTGTAAATGTGTGAGTAGAAAACAAATCAGGTGCTATTGTTAAAACGTACACAAAGGGGGAAAAAAAATGACAATCGACTTAGATATAGATCAACAACAACAAACAAAATCCCATTTTCTTTTGGCGTCAGAAGTGGTAAGCTTAGATGTAAATGTCTGCGTACACATTTATGTAATCTTGGAGACTATAAAAGTGCAAGGAGATAGCGAAAGACTTTGTGTAGTCAGAATAGCGCATATTGTTGTCTGGTTTTAGTTAAGTTCCTTTGATTTCATTTTCAGCCAATGGTAACTTGTGAAGTTTCTAGGTCGAAGTTCCGTTGTAACAGACCATCCCGAAAAAAGACACCGCTTTGGCTCTTCAAGCATTATTTTCTTCCCGTCTCTGTGTCCTTGTCACCTTTTTAGTCAATAATCTTTTTTTAAAATTGTTTCTTTTGTCACGAGAAAAACATTTTCTTTTGTGGCTGTTAATTCCCCCGGTAGACTACCCACTAGAGATAAGCATAAAAAGATCATGATGGATAACAACAAGAATGCTCATTCTGGTCGGTTTTTCACACTGAGTGAGATCAATTTGAAGCTGTTAGGTTGGATTTTGTTTCTTAGTTGTTGTTTTTTTTAGGAGGTTGGGGGGGGGGGGCAAAGCTGACTTGTTTGTCTGATTATTTCTGTGCTGGATATGTGTGAAACAGTTTTGGCAGACATCCTTTTTACATCTTCCTATTGGTATCTTCAATCCTTGGTAAAAATCTGTGTCTAAACTAAAAAGTAAACGCTGCACACTTCATAAAGAATCAACATAGACTAAAAAGACGGAACATCTTGTAAACTAACAAAATCACACACACTTTTAAACTGAGTCGGTAAATGTTGAAATTTGGCTAATTTTTTTCCCTTCCCCTCACCTTCCTCCTCATCAAATGTCCACACACTTCTCCAATCATTCCTTATCTCTGAATGCCAGTAAGCCTACCACAAAATATAATTAATATTCTCTAATTAATTTGGACATAAATTACAGATCATTTAGGCCTAGCTCCTAAATCCATAACAAGTGTGGTAATTTAAACTGCCGAAAATCTTTGATTCTCTCAGTGCTCGACTGAGAAGACTGGGCTGGCTATGGTCAGAAAAATAGGCTGGGCTCAATGAATGGGTCCCATAGCTCAATGGCCCACCCTACACAGTTTAACTGGGGCCAACTGCTGCCCTGCGCACCTGGTCTAATAATAATATGTCTATAGTACTCTCTCATAAATCAAATTTAATCAGTAACTTTGAGATTGGTGGCTTAATAAAATATATAGCTATAAGTCCATCTCAGGTAGGCCTACTTGTATAAAAATTATGCAGGTCGATTTGAGGAGTGGCTAAAATTCACTGTCATTCTTCTGTTTGAAATAAATTTAGCACTTTTGATTTGGATAGATCTATCTCTAAAAGCAGTTGGATGTGTTTGTTCAAATTCATGAACAATGCCCATTATTATCATTATTTGTTTTGGATGTTTAAACTAAACACTAAATGTTTATATCAGCTTACTTCATTTCCTGAACTGCCTCTTAGTCTCATAGGAAACCTCTGATAAAATATTACCTCATGTTTAAGCCTTGTAACCTACTTTCTACTGTCTGGAAAATTTGTTCAAAACTATTACCTGAGAATGGAAAGTTTTTAAACCACAAACAAGTCAAGATGACAATGCACTTGATAGTATATATATATATATATATAGCAAAAGCACTGCTTTATTCATTTTTTTCTAAGACAGATATTGCACAAAGCAGTGAGGAATGCCATATACGTACTGTTTCAGACATGAGCATTTGGCAAACAATAAAAATACTAATTGTGACTACACTCTCATTTTCTCATGAAACTGAGAAAACAAAGTGCTCATTTCTCCGCAAAGTGAAAGTACTGTAACATGCCAAAACCATCAGCAAAGATAAAAGTTTGAACAACTGTATCACATAAAATACCCTGGTAATAAGGTACCAGGACTGCAGCATTCTTATCCAAATTTTAATGTTAAGATGTAAAAGAAAAACTTTAAAAATAAATAAATAAATAAAATAAAATACACTGTCGCAAGGCAAGGGGTGTCAAAACTGAATATATTATGAAGTCTCAGCTTTGTTAATACTATTAATAAAAGCTTCGACGCCGTTTCGTTCTAATCCTTTCAGAGACATTTCACACTGTTATTAAATTACACATCAATTATGACCAACAAACTACTTTACACTATGATATCTGCATTAGAGAATGGACATTGTTATAAACTAACACACTGATCAACCACTAACACCAGTGGCCTATAGTGAGCTGACTTTCAATCTTATGGTTTGATTTTAATAGGATCCTGGTGTGGGTTTGACAGATATGTGAGAAAAAGATTATCAGCATTAAAAAAATATAAGCACTTAAGTATAATCTCCACTGCATAATAATGAAATAAAAATATGAAGTATGAAATAATTTCCATTCGTAAAAAACAAAACAAATGGAGTTACATAATGTACTAGCTTGTACAAGAGTTTGTTTTTTATCAATCTTCTGAAATTTTCTGACTGACAATGATAATAGCTTTTTTCAAAAAAGAAATGCTTTCCACTGAAATATAGAGATAACAAGGGGTGCTGACTGAATTACTTAGAAAGTAAAGAAATTATATTTGTCTACAAAAAGGTTTCAACACATGATTGTAAAACCCTTCCTGCTCAGACTGACTTCCAATTCTGTAAACATTTTCTGAATACATGTTATCTTCACATTGTCAGGAGACTGGCTCTCTTATTTTAAATGAAGTTCGAAATCCCTGTCTGAGAAAGAAATCATATATGTAAAATGTGATTAACATCTATATCAGCTAGCCTACTTTAGCATGGTAAAATAAAAACTACACCTCAACCAGTATTAAAAAGAAAACAGCCATGGGGGTTCGCTATGAAGTAATACACATTTCAATACAAAAACAATCACACTGAATCATTAAGCTTGACATTGTGTACTTTCAAAGTTAAAGTATAACTGATTCTCACAATCCAATTATATTACTTTTGTTATTGCAACTGATTTCATTTTTTTTTTTTTTCCAAAGTTAGAAAGCACATTTATTGGGTAACTGTCCATGTGATGACATCACCAAGGACTCATCATAATAGTTATGACTGCATGCAAAACATTTATCCCTGGCTTCTGTGCAATCGAAATATCTCTGAAATATAATTGTGAACAATTCTAATTCTGTGGCATGAAAAGAAATCATTTCCAACACCATCTATAACACATTTAAAAAAAAAAAAACTTAAAATACAGCATATGCATTCACACATAGGTCTCATAACTTTATGATTTTGTCCTATCATAGATTCCTCTTAATCTTTTTCCTCTATGTTAAGGGCAACTCTCCTCCCAAAATTGTGGTCTGAAAGGAATAATTCTGGATCATCAATGAGCATTCGTGGATATGTTGTTGAGATAGTATATTTCTTCTGATGAAAGCCAATGGTCGTTATGTAATCAAGAAGGCACTGCAAAAGAAAGATAAACAAACAACAGAATAAACATACAATTACTTAATGGGTGACAATATCTGAGATGCCCAACATGTAAAAACGCAAACTCAGAAGTGACCCTACTTTGTATGTTTGAATTCCCTTTGAAATGACCAGTAGAAAATAGTATATGCCATTCACAGATCACTTCCCTGATAATTTAAAATACTCTGATCCTGTAAATATGGCATGATGGATAGCACATTATACAATTAATTCATCAAATAAATATCCCGTTTAAAAAAAAAAAAAAAAAAAAAAAAAAAAAAATTTAAATTAAAACAATGCTGTGCCATGACATAATGTGGAATTCAAAGGAAGGGAACACATATTTATGTCATATCAGAGAAAAAAGTACCTATTAATTTTCTATGGTAAAATGGTAAAATAAGTGGCAAAACTCTTCTGAATCCTCATTTATTCTCACCAAAATAATGAAATTACCATATTACTGAAGTACCTCTTCAATTCAAATAAGAAAAAAAAATGCCTTTATCCAAAAAAAAAAAATGATGAATAGTTTTTGATTTTTCCAGCTTGCTATGAAAGAGCAATGCATTATGTTTATATTCAGAACTCATAATAAATCCTTGATTAATAGATGGCCATTGTGGATAAGCACTGAAGTATTTCTTTACTTAAAATATCCCAATATTACCTGAACTTTGTCTGTGGCATAAAATCTCCTTTGATATACTGTACCAATTGGGGTTCTTAGCATCACACATATTACTCCAGCTTCATTCACATCAGGTTCTTCTGGGAGAGTTATAGTCTGTTGCAAAATCAGAGAAGTAAATTTTCTTAAAAAGATAAAAGACAGTGAAAAAGAAATGGCATTACTTCCACTGTAATAAAATTATGGTAGGTTTCCAATAGCATTCTATTTACATCATGTATGTTTCAAGCAACAAATTAAATTGTGTATGAGAATCATTTCTTGCATGATGTTATCAGAATTAGCAAGATAATCACCATGTTACATCACATATCTCAAACATATTAACATATTCTTTGGGAGTCTGTGCAATGGTGTAATTTATCTCATGAAGATTGAAGACTGAAGATATATCATAAAATAAATGAATTTTAAGCTCCAAGGTACCTGATCCCAAAGATTCTCTCGACAGCATTTTTGCTATTCAATGATGATGCGATATTCAACAGAAACAAAGCTACTTTTTTCTGATGGGTCAAGCTTCTAAATCCCACATATATGTAGGACTGCTTATGAACTCAAAGAAGGCTTGTAGACTGCATCCTGAAAGAATTTAATGGACTGCTGCATGTATTCTGTTTTCACATAATTTTACTCACTCGTTTTGGTTTTTGCCGTTTAGCAGCAGATGCTGCAGCAGCAGTAGCCACTCTCTCATTAATCTGTTCTGGAATACTACGTTTCTTAGCTGCCTTACGTCCATCTTCATCATCACTTTTACTGTCTGCACTTGAGCCTCCATTTCCACCCTAAGCAATATAGATTCAGAGGATGATTAAAAATTGACTCACATCTGTCATAACAGTTTTTTATTTTCTTTTTACATCTAACTGTCTCAATTCCTCTTTACCATGAAAGTATAAGCTATATGATCTTCCTTATGAATCATTTCGAAATTAAGTGACACTATCAAATTAACATCTAATCTTGACTAACTGGGCTAAGAAAGGATTCTGTGAAAAAAAAAAATCTTGCAGTGTATATATAATTTATTACAATATATCAAAAAATGGAAAGTACTAAAAGTCCATATAAAATAAGAAATGATTTCAGAAATAATTTCAAAGTAACAATATTACCCATATTTTCTTTTGAAACAGTTATAGTTACTTCAGTATATCCTTGAACTGGAATGATTTTGAAACACTGAAAACACCCAATTGATCTATTACTTATTGCCCATTAAATATGATTTTACAATTTTCAATTTCAAATCCCAATTCAATTGATCTTTTCCTAGAGCAGCATGCTGAGAGAGTTCACTGGAAGCTCCCTCTCATCTTGGTATATCATAGAAAACATGTTATAATCCAAGTTTATACTATTCACTGTCACCCACATAAATGTAATCTGTTATGTCTTTTTATCTCTCACCCCTAAAGGAAAGCCGGTCCCCTTCCATACTGGCCCTAAGAATCGTTGAAATTCCTCTTCTTTCTTTCTTCTCCCCTCATCTTCACGGGGTTTCAATATCCGTTTACTGTAGTCAGATGCCTGTAAAAAGAATATGCAGGGCGAAATCTGATATTTCTTGGTTAAGAGATGACCAGAGGTAAATTCTACAAGATGAATATTCACTTATTCATTATTTCCTTTCATTTATATCCAACCCACTTTTGAAAATAATGTGCTGCATGCTCCACAAATTTTATCTAATAATAAGTAAGTCTGTTGATGACAAATGCATGCTCAGAACTGCTGCCAATGTGTCTCCATTTCACTGAGTTTTCACTGCTCTCACTATTTCAAGTGACAATGTTGTTGAAATGACAAATTCGCCACAATTTATTCCAAGAAAACTATCCTCAATAAATAAAAGAACAGGTAATGGAACCTGTTATCAGTGGTAATCCTAACAGTAAATAAATTATACCAGAAATAAATTTACTATGATAAAAAAACTTGCCAAAGTTTGTGTCAAGCCTGGAGACATGAGGAAACATTCATCTAAGAAATTTTACATATTGATAGGACTGATTATCTTTCAGTGTCTTGATTTTTAAGACTTAGTAAATTCAATACTATAAGATATATGAAAAGAACAAAGTTCAAATACATCCTTCTCCATATGCATAAAATTCAAAGCAAGGAGATTTTCAATTTATCTTTATGGATCTAACAAAGATGGTGTACCACCTAGAAATATGCCCAGCCTGTGGCTTGCAATAATGCCATTAAAAGTTTGAAGATGCCTCCTGTATGTGCTATTTTCATATAAGATTTTAATCATTTTTATTTTTAGACCAAATGAATTTGACATACAACCCCACATTAATAGAATAAAATATCTACATCATTTGCCTAAATTAACACTTTAAAATGACATTCCGAAACATTTTGTGTGCATGGAATCAAACCAAACTGCAACTGAGATATAACTGTGCATCCATACTATAACTATGAGTGACTTCAGGTATATCCAGAGGTCTAGCTAGACTTGAAGATTTCACTATAATCAAAGGAGACACAATACAAACAGCACTCGTTAAGTAATGATCAACTAAATCATCCAAAATACCAATATCAAAGTTACATTTACCATATATTTTTGCGTCATTGGCTACTGGGTTGTCCCAAGCCAGATCTAAATATTGAAAAAAATCATCCACTAAGGTCATGACTCCTCAACTAGTAGAGATACATAAATTATACATCTATATGTGTAGAAAATCTCTACCTTCTCGTTATGCAGCGCCTGATATCTCTGTCTACATTCATCTTGTTGTTGTCTGTTATATTCAAGATGTTCTTTATCCTCCTCAGCTGTATCAGTTTCTAAAACAAGAGTAAATGAGATGTAACTGTTAAAATTAACAGGCCACATTATCTCTTCACAGTGCCGATGTCAGCACACCATCCTTCTCAGTAAGAAGCACTTCAGTGCCAGAAATACAGAGTATCTTAAAAGCCCTTGAAGGCTAGATGTATACCTCCACATGGGCTCTCCATTTTCGACTGCTTTCTCTTCAACTTCAACCATCTCTGGATGCAAGCCTCTCCCACGTTTTGCAGCATCTCTACCACGACATTGCTACAGGCCATGCAGTCTTAGGCTGTAACAGGTTACAGGATTTAATGGCATACACCTTGCTTTTAATATAGCTCCACAAAAAATTCTAGGAGTATAAAGTTGAATAGGAACATACTAAAAAAAAAAAAAAAAAGACTTGCCTGTCTTGGCTCTGGTCTTCAAGGCTGCCTTAACCCATGGTGCAATCCAATTCAATAGTAATACTGTTACCACAAGCAGAAACAGGCCCTGGCAAGCTGTCTGAAGCAACGAGGCTGTTTCAAAGAAGTAGGAGAATCAGACTCATTGACTAGGCCTCTAATTACAACAGTTCATGACAAAATGCTCTTGCAAGGATGCCGTGGCCGTCATCAACGTTGATCATTGATCTTATAAACCCTATCATGCATATTTTGCAAATTAAACGCGTAACAGATTTATGTCTCAAGTCTGTGATGATGGCTTGTTGTCTGGAATGGGAGTTAAAAACAACAACTTTGTTGTCTGGAATGGGGGG
>JBCEWB010438475.1:0-20045 GCA_039654565.1 Peronia peronii | reverse complement strand
TTCCTTTACCTTTTGAAGGAGTGTCTATTGAGCTGCGCATACTTATTATGGCGATAATTTCAAACTGTGGCGATAAACCTCAAGTTCAAGTGACATGGTGAGAAATATCACAGAGCAACAAGGAGCCCTTAAAAACGCCTGACTATCTTGCGGCCGACAGTACACCATTGTTTACATAGTGAATAAGCCCACTCAAGCATTCTGTTTGTGTGCCTTCTGGAAATAGATGACATCACGCCCGGCCTACGGTCAGTTATGGGAAACCGAGCGGTCCGAACGATCCCGTCTTTTTAATTGTTAAAATCTCAAATTTAAGAAGCCATCGGCTTCTAATTTGTATGTTAGTGGGTTTACAATAAGCGTAACATTTCATCTGAGGCAAAAACAAAAAGAAACTTGACACAACAAAATGATGTTGCACTACCCCTTTAAAAGCATTTGATCCTATGTTAGTGTTCTGGACAAGAAGTGACAGTTCTTCTAACCTCTGGCTGGTCCTCATTAAAGATATTTTATGTAATGTTATGGGTTTTACTGACATTTGCATATGTTTTATTGTCTCTCAGAAACAACAGTATTTTGTTCTGAGAGAATGCACTTGTTCGGAATCCCCATATGGCAAGACTAGAACTCCATCCAAGTAGCATTATGAACACAGGCCAGAATGACTTGTGCTTTCAATCAAGATGCACAGAAAGTTAATCAGTCCATCTCCTGGCTCTGTTTCACATTGTTGTTGTACCTATAAGTTACACAATATCAAACCATGTTGTATGCCTTGTTCACAAAGCAGTGTGTTCCATAATTTAAATTTAATTTGTAAACAAAAGAGCAGAATGCCTCTCCATGTGACAACTCACAATATTAAACAAATAGAATGTTGATCACCACCATGATCACAGGAGATTCTCAACAACTTCATATTAATTTTTTTCTATTTGATTTTGTGTGAAAATTTTTGCACTTCTGAACTGATACTAATTTTACCATAGATTTTCCTGTGGCCTCATATAGGTCAGTCAGATTGTGATGAAAGTGAACAATTTCAGATTAATATTAATAGTCCTTTGCTGCAGAAAGCAAGTCATATCAGATGTCATAAGTTGATAATGTAAAAGAATTCTTTAGAGCCCATAAGGATTCAAAGATGGTTTGCCAGTTGTATTTGTTGGCTGTGATAGTTTAGTCCATATATGGCCTCTTTTTCATTTTTCTGCAAAATGATAGGTGGGTTTGTTGGAATCATTTATCTTTTAGACTCCATTCAGCAGAATGGATCTGTTGAAACAACTAAAGTTTACTGCAGTAAAATATTAAAGTTAAAAAAGTGAATAGTTACATAATTATTCAGTATCACTGTTATGTCTGTCACCTTTTGTTTATTGAAGTTCACTGTGTCATACTTTTCTAAATAGTCTCTGGTCATAATACTAATCTTACCAGGAACTGAGTTTGGATTGTGGCATTTGCTACTGTCATCACATGAATGAAGAGATTCCAGGTATCATATGTGAGGACAAACGCTGCGCTCAGGCATTCCACTACACATGTCTTTATGAGGTAGGCTTCTACCTCAACTCACAGATTAATTTCTATACTCACATCATACAGTTCTTCGTGGTAAAAAAATATTTGCATGAAACATACAGGAGAGATGTAATTTTACAAGGGGTTTAAGTGCATCTTATTACTTTGAAAATATCAAGTTAGCTATTACATAAGTGTAAGCAAAGCTGTTTCAGAAAGAGAATGCAAAGAACAAACAAAATTTGGTAAATTGAGCAGAAGTTTAATATTTGAAGTTGTCACGATTTTTTAAGCCTAGAAATACTGTGTAAATTTTCTGTTTGCTCAAAGGCTATTGGGGTGACATTCAAGATCAGCTGTAAATTTGTTTGACAGAAGTTTCTCCATGTCATTCAGCGGAGAAATCCTGTCATGTTGGCATAACTGCTGTAAACAAAACCCTGCATAATTATTCTAATCAGTATGAAATCACTCTGTTCATAAGATTTGGGGATATAAGTAAACATCATTACCAGGGTTTTAGATGCCTTTTATTTTGGTATGTATACATGTGAGTGTGTGTATCCCAGTGTGTGAGTTTCACAAATTGTGTGATTTTTGTTTCACAATTCAGTTTTTTGTTTTCTGTATGTAATCCTCTTCTGTGTTTCATTATTAAGAGACATTTCTCTCATCAATGCATTTTACATCTGTTGCAGATGGTAATTCTAATCATTTGTGTAATTTTTAAATTTTTTTATTCATTTTGTTTTTTTGTTGTTTTTTTTTGCTTTCAGTGGCTTAGAAATTTATCTTCCAGACAAAGCTTCAACACACTGTTTGGTGAATGTCCATTTTGCAGCCATGTAAGTCATTTCTTACCATCTTGCACTCTTGACCCTCTCTGGCCCAGAGCAGCTTTTAAATCAAAATAATAATATTGTGAGAGTATTAAATTACCATGACCTTTCTGTGATACCATTTGGTTATTCAGAGGTTGGATTTGATATTTTGTAAAGGCGAGAGGTTATGGTACATAAAAAATAGGGATAGCAGGAAGTTTTCACAACTGTTTAACCTTCCTCTGATCCAGTAAGACCTGCCCGTTTTTCCCTCCATGACTATGAGATCATTTGAGAGGACTGAGAATTGGTTTCCATCAAAAGTCTATGCTCAGAATTAATTTTCTCATTTAGAACACTACATGCTCTTAGCTTTGAATGTCTTGAAGCCACAGCTAACTATATATCAAATAAGGACACTTTGGGCTGTAATGGGATGTGCAAGAAGCATAAGTTTAGCTAGGTTAATTTTTTAAATATCCAGAGTAAAATAACAAATGAGGGAGTCATAGCAATCTTTTTTCTTGCCTGTCACTTTTTCTTAGTAATGGGCCACAGATCAGTTACCTCAGCCCAATCCTAAGTCAAGTTTGTCCATTTCATTTTATAGTTGCCATTTTCTCATCATTGTCCACACATAATAATCCTCTAACAGATTCATGGTCTATACTTTGTTTCCTTCCTTCTTTTCCATCTTATCCTCTTATTGTGCCAAAGTCTTCTCTTGTGGATATCTGGGTGGCTCTTTTCTGCAACATATCATTCTGTTTCTGTTAACTGCATGAAAAATCTGTTGTTTTCACATGAGTGGAAAATGAGAATATGCCAATATCTATTTCTTTGCTGCTTAGTACATTGTATTATCCATCCCATGTGCTGGAAAGACTTCCCCCAGTACAAACTCACATTTTTCAAACTACCATATAATGGAAGTGTTGTCTGTGAGACAAGTAAGGGTACTAGGGAGACAGATACCAAATATCAACAGCATACTTGTCATCTTAACATGATGGTGTGGTCAGTATGTCGTAAAGGCATTGAGAGATTACAGAGAGTAAAGAAAAGAGAGAAAACTTATAATCCCAGTATATAACTGCCTTACTCATTTACATGCTCACCAAAAAAGATTATCAATTTTTTTTGTCTTTTGTTTCAGCCAATCCGAGTGAAAATGGTATCAGGATGAAGGAAAACCAGATGTGTCATCATGAAGAAAAAGGAATTTGTCAAGGTGTCTTCATTCAAGGATAGCTTTTCACTTGTCAGTCCCAGACAAGATCAGAGAGATCAAAGTTATCAAGATCCGTCCTTCTAGACATAGAATAGTACATGTAGCCTGCTCATACTACTAGCACAACTGTTTTGTCTATGCAGAGAGTTAGACAGTCTGTATTCTGCATTGGTGCTGTAGTGGTCTGTATTTAAACTTAAATTGCAGTCACTTTTGCTAAGAGAAAATAAAAAGACAAACTTCAAAACATTTTAATAATTTATTTCAATTATCTGCAATTGTTAATCATATCTCTCCAATAAAATACTCTAAGTTGTTGATGACCAGTTTAAAGTTGCTGTTGCTAAGTTGGCTCCAACTACATCAACTTTTATACTACTACTGACCACCAAAATAAGAAAAAAGGACAAGAAAGTACAGAAAAGTAGGAGGTACAATACAGGACAAAGAGAGAGAGAAACTAAATTAAGATACATTTGCTTAAGCGTGATATATACATATTTCTCTCTGAAATTCTTTCAAATTTGTTTTTGAAACTTTGAACCAATTTTTCTCCAAACCAACTTCTCTGATCCAGCCATCTTTAAATACTCACAGGAAAAAAAAGGGGAAAGAGGTTTTCAAAAATTTAAAAGCTCAATATTTAGAGAAATCTCCTAGTTTTAAAAAGCATAATTAAAAAGCTAGGTTTTCTGATACTTCCATGCTTTTCCCAGACCGGCATACATTTATCTGACTTTAGCAATGAAAAAGTATCCTCATATTATACATGTTATATTCTTTTGTACTTTTCTGCAGATTGTACACTGATCACAATATATTTCTTAAAGACAAGTAAAATACAATGTATTAGTATCTACCGTCGCAAGGAGATTATATGTGTACATGAACACTGTACTACTAATATTGAAAACTGCACATCACATACTGCAATGTCAAAATCTTGTTCTTTTTTTTTCTTTCTGTTTTTGGTTGGGGGGGCGGGGGGGAATCCAGTTGTTAATTTTATTGAAATCACACAAATAAAACATGAATGTCATTTTCCCTGTTTATATCGTGTCCGTTAATTTTTAATCATATCTTTGATTTGCATGATTGTGAAAACAGATATAATCTAAAATGATATACATGTGCATGTGCAGTATAAAAGTGCAATCCTTAACAATGTAAATATGTTTTTAGGTTCTATTTGTCTTTTCATGTACATACTTTAAATGACATAAACATAAAATATAATTATGCTCAGTAAAAAAGAAGTGATATGAGTAGTTGTGCTGGATCTTGACCCTAGAGTATTCATTTGGAAAATCAGTTTTTCTTACTGTCACATTCACATAATTGTTAATTGTTGTGAGATTGTATCACAGAAATCGTAATGTGATGGGTTCCTGATTTCTCCTAGAGAGAATGTGTACAGAGTTCTTATTACAAGTAACAAATCATGTTGTAAGAATGCCTTGCAAATGTCTCTGAAATAGTGAAACAAGACAACAGTGACAGGACAACTTCTTAACTCTTTCAGTGTCACAGACCACATTAGCGGTCGCTGCCATTTTTTGTAACAGGTGCGACTGGATCTCTATAGCGGTCAGTCGGGGAGGTAACTCATTTTTGCAAAATTTTAATAATTGGCACACCAAAAATAAAGTAAAATCTGAAAATGAGGATTTCCTGTAAAAGAAGATTCATTTTCATGCAGGAAAATGGATGGTTTTGTACACTTTTGTCAAAAAAATAACGTTTACATAATTTTTTTTGTAAGCTACTTTGAATCTATGGGACTGTCTTCAAGGGAGGGTGCACTTAATTTGCCCATTATGGACAGGGCTGTGACCACGAAAGGGTTAACATTTCTATGTACTACGGCCGAAGTTTCTCGATTCAGAGAATTGTGAAAGAATCATTTAAGTCTTAGAAATTATCAGTTTAATTATGACTCAAGACTTTGCTTTCAGTTGAGAAATGTTAAAGTATTTTAATTATTTTGAAGTACAGCCACCCACATTTAACCCTTCAGGTGCCAGCAGTTTTAATGCATGTGCAAGAATTCTGGGATTATTTCAGGGTTTAAGTAGATCTGACAATGCAATATTTTGTTAAATTGAACGAATAAAATTTGAATGGCAATATGATTCTTTGACTTTTTATTTTAACATCTGACAAAAGAACAAATATGAAAGGAAGGACGAATATGAATCCTGCCAGTGAATTGCATATGTATACGCTGCTCAGTCAAAGGCCAATTCTGAATAACTGATCTCAGTGAACACACTTATCTATGATGTATGTTAAGGGAAAAAACAGCATTGAATCAGAATTCAGATAGCATTGGATTTGATTGAAAATTGCATCTTGAAAATGTTCAACTTATACCAGAGACCACACGTGTCTGATAATACACATGTACATGTATGTATTGTATATATGTATTTACTCTGGATTAATTCTTTACTTTGCAGCATGAGAAAGGTTGCAAGACTTTAAGTGTAGGTTAGTAAAACTTAAAATACACAGACATATACATGTATGTCAGTTTCTGAAAGACACTTTTATTTTATTTCTCTTCAGCCATAATTATTATTGTGTGTCAAGCTTTACATAGTGCATATCATATATAGACCTAACACATGAAGCAAAACATCTCAGAGTAATTCATCAAAGAGAGATCAGCTCGTAAACAGAGCATTGTCACATACTGCACTACAATGTATTACATTGTACAAAAATTTCTACTTTTGTGGGAAAAAAAAAAGTTACCTTATTATAAGCACTGACTAAGATTACAAAGACAATTAAAACATTTTCCAGAAGAATCTTTCCTCTAATGTTTGAAAGTACATTTGTCAGTACAGTGTAGTATAGCCCACATACATTTCCAGAGTAAAAGGCTAATTGTGGAAGGAAGGTTATTTTCTGGGCCATTTCAATTATAAACTTAATCAACAAAATATTTCAAACATAAATCTTAGTCAACAAAGTTCATATATTAATTACAAAAGTAAATGCCAGTCAGCCAGATAGGATATAATGAAGATATAAAACAGTTCGAATACTTGAGCAATACACGGTCATTTACAGGATACCTTTTGTGTCACAGAGAATGTGTGTCTGACTCCTTTTTCCTGCTGAACATGGCATGACATGTAGCCTACCTAGCTAGTTATGTCTAATCCTCATTACACTGTACTCACAACTTCGAGAGTTTGTATGTGCATTATATAATGAGTAAGAAACTGGAGTGAGCTATCTACATTATGAACCCAAGCACAGTATCCAATATGTAAAATTCTTTTGGAAAAGTCACAAGTGTGCATTTTTAGTCAAACTTAGACCAGCAGATCATTGTGAAAACACATCTTTGCTCAAATCTGAAAAGTACATACAGTGTACATGCAGTTTGTATAATCATTATAAAAATTAAAAAGATTACCATGAGGCTTAAGTAATTTTTTCTACTAGGTTCTACAGTATATGTTTTTAATTGTAACTACAGAGCAGGGGGTTCTGCTTCAAATAGTGAAATAATTAATATTACCAATAGGTCTATCTGAACATAGAAATAATAATAATCATTAAAATGTATGTGTCCAGACAAACAATGAATACATTTGTACGTGTATGTATTTAGGAGCTGTCCATAATTATTTTTTTATTCTTTTTTACGAAATTACTTTGAAATCCTGAGATCAGTTTTAAAGTTGTTCATTGTTTTATCAACAAAAATATTAAACTTTAATCCATTCATCGAAAAAGAGCTAAATTCATATAATCGTAAACAATATTAAAAAAATTAACATGAATATCAATCAATGACATGCGTATTAATGTTTATTTTATCTTACATATATCCAAAACAGACCCAGGTCTTTCTGCTGACTTGGATAAAATAACTCATCCATTAATATTAATAGAAATAAGAGGAGTATAGGCCTACTGGACAGTTACATCTGTATGAAACAAACGTTCAGTATACGTAGACCCCTATTCAAATCCTGGAAGTAGTAGAAGTGTTAAGACACCGATATGGCCAAAGACTCGATCATCAGACTTTGCTTTGAAATTCATTACCAAGCAGCATTCGGTGTAGTGATATTTTACTCACAGTACTTTAACGTTCAAATTGTCACGGAAATACATGTACTATGCCATCAGAAATACCCTGACATCACAGCACTTGATGTCGACATCTCCAGGGTTAAACGTTGCTTACTGCACTTTGCCTTGGACTCGCCCAGCGTCCGTTGTCTTTCTTTTCGTCTGTCGTGTCATCAGTGGACTCATCGTCTGGATAATTTTCAGGTGCCTGCTTCTTCCGCCTATAAATAAGCACACATGACAGTTCTCACATGGGCCTGGCACATTTCATTTCCACTAACCCTTCAAGTGACAATCCTCATTTTAACTTTCTCAAACACATGTAATGAAAAATTGGATCTACATATACTGTATGTGTTCTCCGTAGTGAACTTGCAAAGGAATTTACATACACTGTATTAAAACAGTATTTACTCTTCATAGAAATAAGCTTATTTGATCTCATGTTCAGTTTGTTAATATTATAAATGGTATAAAACAAAAAGTTCCGTGTGTCTGAGGATGTTTAATTTACACTATCTATGTTCACCATATGGTTTACAGTGCGCTCTGCAGTAGATCGAAGTCTGGAAGTCAACTAAATACATGTGCATGCGTTCACGCATCCTTTCAACGTATGCATCTGACACATCCTTTTCTGCTGTCAGTGCGACATTTGGAATGTGTATTCTCTCAGAGTCCAGAAGTACATTTGTAAATGATAAAGACTCCATTTATTTACACGGAATCTGCATCAAGATTTGTCCATCTATTGAAATTAAAAATGAAAGCGTGGAGCAAATACAGGAGTTTATATATATTTTAGAGTGAATATAAGACTAGCACTGTCCAGCACCTTTCGTCTACTCAAAGGTGAACAAAATCCTGAATTTCATTGGAAAACTTGAAACTATTTGATAAGGACAACACTTCGACCAATATGTTTTATAAATTCACCGTATAGTGTTAAAATCTTTGTTGTTTTTTTTCATATTACAGCTTAGGCTGGAAATATACATTATGAGTATGACAATAATGGAGAATAAATACAAGTACATGTAGATGTTTTAAGAAAGTGAACAAAATTAAATTGTGAAGGGAAATCATGGGTACATCCAACCTTTACCAAGAGACCTTTATATCAAAACTTGACATACCAGGTAATTACTTCGGGATATCTCTATGCACCCACCTAAAAATCAATTGAAATATTCTGAGAGAAGTGGGTATTTTTTTTTTTTTTGCATGCAACTAATGTCAGAACTAATCGAGAGCGCCATAGAAATTAATTTCTGCCACCAGGATACATTTTTTAAGTGCGGTAGGGTTATTTGAATCTGCCTGTTTTATGCTATTCATAATATATCTAAATGTATGTCAATTATAAATGTGTATTACTATTAAATGTATATTGTGCCTCATCAATTATGATTAGAATTTCCTTTTGAGAACAAACAATAGTTAATCTTATTTTATCTTTAGAAGTACATGTACATATGCATGCACATGTAATCGTCACGCTACTACGATTATTGCCGAGATATCTTTTGGCTAAATTGAGTTCAGGCCATAGCTGAATACTTCGAGTCTCTCGCCAGACGTTTATTGCTCAAAAAGCACTGTTTCAACATTGAACTTCAACTAAAGCTGTGCCTCATTTGAAATAAAACATATGTGATATATTATAGGGTAAAATTAATCTGTTATTGTCATTTTTTTTTTTTTCGCTTTTCTCAAAATGGCCAAAAAAGTGACCCAGGCAATTATATAATCTTATGAGCGTGACGACATAGCCCTATATAATGGCCTGTAATTGCATTATTATATCGCAAGGCTGTGAGGAACAGTTACAGATGCATGTGTGTACAATGAATATACTTTTTAAAAGTTGGGATAACTGCAATATTTCAAAGCACACAAGAAATTTATCATCTCTCCATTTAGATCTATATAGATCTACATGTATTATTTTGTTTTTTCTTTGTTAAAGTAAGCTACTATATGTAATAACATAATTATTAATTAATAATAATTGTTGGTTTGTTGTTGTTGTTGCTGCTGTTTTATTTCTTTGACAAAACTTAACATCAAAGGCGATGGCATTGTCTTCCTGGGCCTTAATGACAGACACATGTGCACTGGAGGTGAATCAGTACTTCTTTCGCTCGGTCCACCCATCTTCTTTTGGTCGCATTTCGTTCCTTAAACTAAAACATGATTCCCTCATAACGAAGGGTTCACCTCTGGCTATTCAGATGGGCATTTTCACAGTCTGCTCATCCACTAAATGGGACATGTTTTTGACCAGTCCTATTACTTTCCCTTTGACAGACACAATGGTTGTTGAACATGAACTGCATAGAAGAAGAAAAAAAATCTTTGCGCTTTTAACTAGAAAATTACATCATGAAAATTTTCGAAAAATTCATGTTATAAGGAAAACATTTCTTTCTTATTGTGCATGTAATACTTTTAGCTTTTTTTTTTTTTAAATGACAAGAAGCAGATGTGCATTTTATAGTTCTTTACACTGCTTTGTGCCTCGCAAAGGACAGTTCATGTAGATCTACATACATAATATAGACCTGATCAAAACGATCTCCCATTCTTTAATCGTCTAGGAATCCGTTGTTCCACTGGTAGAAAAATTGTTTGGTGACAAGACTAAAAGACTTTACTTTTGACTCGTCACAACTCACTGAATTTTTAATTTCTTAAAATTGAAAGACATTATCTCATAGTTCCTAATGAAATACATGTACATGTAAACTTGTAACGCTGTTGAATTCATTTGCCCACGTTATCAGTTGTGTTTGAAACACGGTAGTCTTGAGTTTGTACATTTGTGAACATTGTGAACCATGCACCTTATTTCTGAATCAACAAAGACTACATTGGTTGTCATTCAGAGAGTCACTATATTAGCAATATTTGCTTGTAACCATTAGCTGTGTTTTTTAAGTCAATAAAAAATGCATTTATTGTCATTTAAAGACGAAGTGGATTTTTTTTTTTGACACCCTGTAATACATGTAAATACGGTGTATAAACATTTAATATATTTTAATAATAGCAGGATATGACAATAGTAGTTTAGATATGACTTATTAAGGCGCAGCTGATCTTCTGATCACGAAGTATAAGCCACCAACTATTGACGAAGCCAGTCTTACTCCTACTCGCCACGGCCTCAGCTATTGATCATGTTGTAAAATATCATATAAATGCTGGTAGATAAGATACATACTAATCATCTTATCGTGTTGTATAAACCACCAACTGCACATAAAACCAGCTTTAACGCCGTCACGGAAGCAGCTAGTGGACAGTTGATAATATAATAATACAGGTAGAAAATGTACATGTACACACCAACCTCCTGATCATGTAGTATAGGCCACCAACTATAGATGAGGCCAGTCCTAACCCTGTCACGGCTCCAGCTATTGGGGTCGTAGAGGATCCACCTGCACTGGCTTCCGCATCTTCACTCTTCGCCTTCTGTCCTTTCATGTTCCTATTGTTACTAGCAATTTTGGCGGATGTAGGTTGTGCAGTGGTTGTATGTGAGCCTGACTTTGTTGGTACATGTACTGTTGTTTGTGATGTTGACAGGCCTGATGAAAATTTGATCGTTGGCCTTCTGGTCACAGGTATAGTCGTGGTTCTGGTAGTCATTGCAGTTGTAGATCTTAGTGTTGGAGTTGATGATGTTGCAGTGGTTCTGATTTTTGGTGTTGTTATGGTTGCTGGACTGGAAGTTGTTGTGGCTACTCGTGCTGTGGCAGTAGTTAGTGTGATTGGGGTGGTTGATGTAAATATTGCGGACCATGTTGATAGTATTGTTGTAGTTGATGTGGCTGTAGATTTTACAGTTAGTAAAGTGGCTGGTGTAGTTGTGGTTGTTGGAGTAGTTCTGGGTGTTGTTGTGGAAGTTGGTGTTGTTGTGAAAGTGGGTGTTGTGGTAGGTGATGTTGCTGTGCTAGTTGGTGTGGTTATGATTGTTGTAGCAGTTGGTGTGGTTGTGGTTGTTGGTGTTGCTATGGTAGTTGGTGTTGTTGTGATAGTTGTTGTGGTTGTGGTAGTTGGTGTTGTGATAGTTAGTGTGGTTGGTGTTGTTGTGGTAGTCGGGGTTGTTGTTGTTGGTGTTGTTGTGGTTGTTGGTGTGGTTGTTGTTGGTGTTGTTGTGGTAGTTGGTGTTGTTGTTGTAGTTGTTGGTGGTGTTGTGGTAGTTGTTGTTGTGGTTGTTGGTGTGGTTGTTGTAGGTGTTGTTATGGTAGTTGATGTTGTTGTGGTAGTTGTTGTTGTAGCTGTTGGTGTGGTTGTTGGTTTTGTTGTGGTTGTTGGTGTTGTTTGTGTTGTTGTGGTAGTTGGTTTTGTTATGGTTGTTGGTGTGGTTGTGATAGTTGGTGTAGTTGTTGTAGTTATTGGTCTAGTTGTTGGTGTTGTTGTAGTAGTTGGTGTGGTTGTAGCAGTTGGTATGGTTGTGGTAATTGGTGTGGTTGTGGTAGTCGGTGTGGTAATTGGTGTTATTGTAGTAGTTGACGTGGTTGCGGCCATTCGTGTAGTTGTGGTAGTTAGTGTCGTCGTAGTAGTTGGTGTTGTGGTTGTTGGTGAGGTAGTTGGTGTTGTTATGGTTGTTCGTGTTGTTGTGGTAGTTGGTTTTGTTGTGATAACTAGTGTCGTTGTGGTAATTGGTGTTGCGGTAGTTGATGTGGTAGTAGGTATTGTTGTGATAGTTGGGGTTGGTGTGGTAGTAGGTGTTGTGGTTGTTGGTGTTTTTATGATTATTGGTGGTGTTGTGGTGATTGTTGTGGTTGTTTGTGTAGACGTTGGTGTCATTGGGGTAGTTGGTGTATTTGTGGTTGTTGGTGTGGTATTTGGTTTTGTTGTGGTTGTTGGTGTCGCTGTGGTAGTTGGTGTGGTTGTGATAGTTGGTGTGGTTGTTGTAGTTAGTGTGGTTGTGATAGTTGGTGAGCTTATAGTAGTTGGTTTTGTTGTTGTAGTTGTTGGTCTAGTTGTTGGTGCTGGTGTAGTAGTTGGCATGGTTGTGATAGTTGGTGTGGTTGTGGTAATTGGTGTTGTTGTAGTAGCTGGTGTGGTTGTAATTGTTGGTGTGGTTGTGGTAGTTGAGGTTGGTGTGGTAGTTGTGATTGTTGGTATTGTTGTGATAGTTGGTGTTATGGTAGTTGGTGTGGTTGTAGTACTTGGTGTGGTTGGTGTTGTTGTGGTTGTCGTTGTTGTTGGTGGTGTTGTTTTAGTAGTTAGTGATGTTGTGGTTGTGGTTGTTGGTGTGGTTGTGGTAGCTAATGTTGGTGTGGTTGTGGTAGTTAATGTTGGTGTGGTAGTTGTGGTTGTTGGTGTTATTGTGGTAGTTAGTGTTGTTGTGGTAGTTGGTGTGGTTGTTGTACTTGGTGTGGTTGGTGTTTTTGTGGTAGTCGTTGTTGTTGTTGGTGTAGTTTTAGTTGTTAGTGTTGTTGTGGTTGTTGGTGTGGTTGTGGTAGTTGGTGTAGCTGTTGCTGTGGTTGCTGGTTTTGTTGTGGTAGTTGGTGTGGTTGTAGGTGTTGTCGTGGTTGTTAGTGTTGTTGTGGTTGTTGGTGTGGTTGTAATTGTTGCTATGGTAGTTGTGGTTGTTGTAGTAGTTGGCTTTGTTGTGGTAGTTGATGTGATTGTGGCAGTTGGTGTGGTTGTAGTTGTTGGTGTGGTTGTTGGTGTTGTGGTCGTTGGTGCTGTTGTAGTTGTTGTAGGTATGGTTGTGGTTGTTGGTTTTGTTGTAGTTGTTGGTGGTGTTGTGGTAACTGATGTAATTATTTTAGTTGTTGTGGTTATGGTAGCTGGTGTAGTTGTTGGTATGGTTGTGGTAGCTGGTGTGGTTGTTGGTATGGTTATGGTAGTTCGTGTTGTTGGTGGTGGTGCGGTTGTGATTGTTGTTGGTGTTGTGGTTGTGGATGTTGTTGGTGTTTTTGTGGTTGTTGGTGCAGTAGACGTTGTAGTAGTCGTTGAAACAGTTGTTGTCGATGTTGATTTAACTGAAAAAAAAATGTCACCTCGACTGTAAATTGTAATTCAACCTTAAACGTTGTATAATTTATGTTCTCTTTACTTAACCAAATACATGTATGGGGAAGTATAGTATTAATTTTTAATACTCTTTATTTGGGTGCGAAGACATAGTTAATGGTAATACATGTAATTCATAGTTTGGCACTTTCATCTTAGAGCGGCCAACTTCAATGATCATTCATGAGAATGAGATCAACATTCTCTATCTAACTCGTTTATATTAAGCAACAAAGTTATGATTTTACTGAATTTTAGAATCAGAAACTCAGATACGGGAGTGGATATCTTTCACTAACGTTCTATATTCTGCTATTTGAAGACGTATTTTGACCAAAAAAAAATTTCTTACGGATAACGTAAATGGTAATTTTCGATGCTGATGCTTAACAAAGAGTTTATTGGGACTGTATTAATTTATTTTCTGAGATATTTCCTACACCGATCTAACCCTCGTCCATGTCATCTGTTTTCAAGTATTTTCCTCAAGGATTTGCCACGACCAAGCAAAGCAATACAATCTTACCTTGCTCAAGCTGGAAAAGATATAATGACATTTATAAAACTAATAGTGACAGTAATCACAGTAACAACTTCATGTTATAATAAACAACAAACGTAATGATGATGATCATGATAATGACGAAGATGGCCAGTTCCATTTATTGAACAATTAACGTCATCAGTTCTCCAGATCATTTTGTTTCTTTTAGTATGAAATAGTTACGTTTGATAATTGGTCTTAAATTTCAAGGCATTTCTATAAAATGATGATCATGATTACGATGCCTCGGCGAATAACCAAAACGGTTCGAAATTTAGCCAATACCATCACCTTATTCATTATTAGATTTTTGTTTGTTTCTTTCGACTTAGTGTATAAAGTCAGCTACCCGTTGACAGTCCGTCTTAAATTTTTATAAACTGATATTGCTCATAATGATCACGACAACAACAACAACAACAACAAAAAAGTAAAATAAGATGACTAAACAACCACTTTACTGCAACATAGATGACAATAAAACGAATAACACTAACAATACTAGTTCATATATTCATAAAGATGATAGTGATAAACCATGGTGATATACTGGGTAGACTGTAAACAGGAGAAAAAAGAGTGATAATATAACACTACCTGTATCACACAAAGCACCAGAATATGGGAGTGGACAAAGACACTCAAATCCATTGAGTTTGTCCGTGCAAGAGCCTCCATTTTGACAGGGATGAGAGGCACACTCGTCAATCTCTAAAATTGTACAGAAGAAAAAAAAATCAAAACGGTATCGATTAACTCGTTATATATATTCTTAACCGTGAGGGTATCGGGAGAGACTGCTGTCGTACTAATGGTTTTATGACGCTGTTTATTCTTGTTCAAGAGACGACAACTTAGGCCTAACTGGCAATTATAGCACGAAAATCTTGTTGTTGTGCCCTTGGTTGTTTTGAAATTAACTAAAATGCAGACGATAATGAATAATTATGTGAGTAAATCAGACCTTTGACATTTCTATAGTTAAATTTTGCCAAGACTAAACAGACTTATTCTCTCCATTTCTCTCTTTTTCGTTCTTTCTCTCTGTCTTTCTCTCTCTCTTACATAATTTGAAATCGACCCTTTTAGGGGTAATCCTGGGACGTTTGATACTCGTTAACGTTCAGTTGAAGACTACACATGTAATTATTTTCAAAAGTGAAAGGGAGCAAGAGACCGAACTAAGAGAGAACGATAACGAGGCAATGTTGAGGGAAGGATAGCAACGGAGGCAAAACAAGAGATGATATAGAGAAACACAAAGAGGGACAAGATTTAGACTAAAGCATGGGAAGGAGAGAGAGAGAGAGAAAGAGAGAGAGAAAGCGAGAGGGAGAGGAGGGAATCGGTTATTAAGAGAATAAGAAGTTTATTCGATCTGAAAATGTTCATCAGTCTACTCTTCATTCATCAGTCCATCCCGTCCCATCTCACCCTATCCCATTCCATCCATCCATCCATCCATCCATCCATCCATCCATCCATCCATCCATCCATCCATCCATCTATCTATCCATTCATCCATCCATCCATCCATCCATCCGTCCATCCATCCATCCATCCATCATCCATCCATCCATCCATCCATCCATCCATCCATCCATCCATCCATCTTTTGTTCTATATATCTTTCTATCCATCCATCCATCCATCCATCTATCCATCCATCCATCCATCCATCCATCCATTTTTGGCACTGATGATCTAACTAACGCTGATAATTCTGACAGAAAGGGCACACAGGAGAGAACAAATTACTCACCCTTTTCGCAGTGTGCCCCAGTGTAGCCGACAGGACAGTTTAGGCAAAAGAACAAGTCAGGCATTGATGGGTCAGAAAGGCAGTTGGAGCCATGCAGACACACCTCTACTGTGCAGGGATCAACATCTGATGAAATGAAACATTCAATGTTCCACTGTATCGTTTTCACCCTTATTTCAGTTTGTTTTTTCTGAGTTTCCCCTCTCTTCGGCCTCCTTTTGCAGGTCAGGTACAATCATTTGATGTGGCTGCAGCCTCCTCAGACATCCAAACGATCTTATTTTTATTGGATTACATACTGCAGAACTGACACTGATAACACACAGTCTCTCAGGAAATTGTGTGATAATAGATAATGATTATAGATACAATCTACTATTCCCGGGGTGAGTCCAACAGAGACTGCCCTGATACGAACATTGTCTTATGGGAAGCATAAATGGCAGATGAATATCAGGAACTCTAACCCTAATCCTCTCTTTGTTTGATTCTAACACAAGCATTGCACAATTTCTTATGGAAGATAAGTCTCCAGACTGGACTCTGGACGCTGTTTATTTTCAGGGTCATCACTCTCTGCCCTAACGTTGGAGGTTCCTCATTGTGTAATTACTTTTGTTCTATTTATTCAAAGCTGTTTTGAACAAAAAATCACAAAAAGTTAACAGTAAAATAAAACTTGTCAGTGCATAGAACTGAAACACTTTTGTCGTCATTTGAACCTCTGCCATACACCATGTCAATAGAGCTGATCTGAACAGTTTACCTTCAGACCAACTAGACTGACCATAGTCGCTCACTAATAAATCTAAACGCTTCGTCAGCCCAAAATTAAATTGTTGTAACTTCAGCTATCATATTTAAGACAATATAATTAGGGGGCGACGATTTCACGACCATCAGAACTGAAATAAGTATAGTCGAAGGGAGATAAATTCATTCACATTGAAATCGCATGGAAAAATTTATCCGTTAGCTTTCCTGGCTTTTGTCATGACAATTTAATTTACAACGATCGTCATAATGATCAAGGAAAATGTTTCTAAAAAATCATGAGAATGGTGTAAAGGTAGAAGAGGCATCAATAAATAATGTTTTAAAAAATCATGAGAATGATTTACAAGACAGGGCTCTGTTATCAACAGTGTTCTAAATTCATAAAAGTGATTCATAAGACAAAATAGCTATCTAAAGAGTACATTCTAAAATCATGAAAATTATGAATAAACAGGAGAACTATCAACAAACTAAACCGATAAAGAAAATAAAGCTGAACTTGATGACAAAAAATCAAAAAAGCGAAAGTAGAAAGGGATTGACGAATCATTGAACTCTATAAGCCTTGGATATTCAACTCAACTGGCCAGAGAAAGTTTTTGGTTTTGTTTTGTTTAGTTTTTGTTTTCTTAACTCTTTCAATTTCAGGGAAGTATGATTATCTCGGCTTTAAGTGGCTGCCTGTTATTTGGTGAGAATTTTTGTGGGTAGAAATTTGGAATTTGGAAATTTGGCCGGACATCGGCCCTCCGCCAACTCTTCATCAATTTTTTAACTGCCAAGGGTTCTTTAACACGCATAACGTCCACACGGGACCTCCGACAAATATTCGCCCTTATTCCAGAAGGCTAGACTTGAGCTTCCCTGCCCAAGATGCCAGGGGCCTGACTAGTCCTTGAAATAATCTTCGTATCCTTCCATCCCCCCAATGGTAGGACCACGAGTCGAACCCAGGATCCATGGCGTGAGTTTTTCATCACGGAGCAGACGCCAAACTACGTGGCCATGGCTACCCCATAACAAGTATACATTACATATAAATTATATTTATACTTACGTTGACTGCACAGTGTACCACTTCTGTACTTTGTGCAGTGACATGTAAAAGAGTTATTGGCCGCTGGCTTACATGTGGACCCTCGATAACATGGCATCGGAATGCAAGGATCTGAGAAAGATGGAAAACTGTATCGCTGAACCTTTTGCAACCGATACTGACATGAAATATTAACCTGATACGTTGTGTTCGATTATGTTCTGTTATCTTTTGTCTTGTCGTCCGGCGCGTCGCCACTGCAGATTTCGTAACTAGCTCCCTCCATTTCTTATGGTTTTCAGCTTGTCTCAGAATGTTAGTGTTTAAGTTCAAGGACTCTCGGCTGTTATCTTCCCACCTCTTGTGTTATCTCTTGTACAATCATCAATGCCTTGAGGTAATGTTTTGGCGAGACTACATGTTCGTGGCCAGATGTCGGATACCTTGTCTGGAAAGGCTGAAAACGATTGAAAGCTGCCCATGTATTGGATGTTTTATAGACCATGAAAAACTTATTGTAGAACATGGACGTGAAACAAGACAGACATTCAGTCAGTACAAAATTTCATAGCAATACATAATTATTATGGCAATTCATCTCTCTAGGACATTATTTTCATTTTCTTTTGAACGCAACTTTTTAAGCACAATCGAGTCTCACCTTCCTCCTCATCATACCCCCATTTTCCCTTCCCCTTCCCCATCTTCCATTTCGATTCCCCCCCCAAAAATGTTTGACTTTAAACGAGGTTGACATTAACCAATATAAATATATAGAAAAAAAAAAGATAAATGAACTGCCAAGACGGGTTCACTTCACCGAGAATTTAATTTACTTTTAAACAAGTTAGCTTTAATTAAGTTGACTACATTGTATTACTGTACTTTACATGTCATCTCCAAGTGTTGTGACAATCGGGAGGCAGCGTCAACGTATCAATAAATCTTTTCGGAATCACAAGGCAGTCAGCAAGTGACTTCTCTTGTCCAGACAGCATCTGGGGAGTCTTCTTGGCTATTGTGAAGTTTACACCAATGAGAAAACAGTCCAGATGAGCTATGACCACTATCTTGAATTGTTCGTGCGTCGCACGGCGAGATCCGGTTAACAGTTTCAAATGTTTTAATTGACATGAAAGACTTGACAACTCGCTCTAATAAAATAAAATAAAATCAATAATAATTTTTTTGTTAAATTCAAGTTTTGTCACATTAATAGATAGGTGATTCCCTAAAGTAAAATTCGGAAGAAAACCCTCGCTCCGCCACTGAACAACTATTAATAAAGATTTCAGATTTAATTAATAAAAAGCCAGTCTTTCAGGAGAGATCCCGTAAATTTGGGACTGAGAATTTTGAACTGATAAAGAAACCACTTCGAAGTTTCAAATTCCACTGTTGCTCAAGTTGCAGTCTTCGATTTGTGACTTACTTGGGCCAAGAACTTCCACGGTCAAGCACTCGGTACTCGATGTGCTGAAAAGAGAAAATAGACAATTCTAAACATATTGACATTTTACAGTTAAATGATTATCTACTGCTCATTTCCGTTGGTCAACTAGGGATCTACATGTCTGTCACGAACTGTTGAATGTCAATGGGTGTTAGTCGTGACGTTGTAAGTGGTGATCAGGAGGTGAATGCGGACGAGACGCACACAGTAATGGAGAAATAAGAACAGGAGTCCTCGACGTCGAAATGATACAGAATTTTATTGCAGGCGCTTGATAACAATACAAACTTCAGGGCAACTGTCTAACACTGATGCACACAGCTCTCATTGCATTCCACTTCTCTCTCTGCTCTCCGGCCGAGCCTTTATATATACGCTGGCTCGACCCGAACATTCTCCTACTCGAACTATGTCGAACGTGCTGGCACTGGCACACGTGACATATTTCATGCACACAAGGTCTGACTTGTGTCAGAACGAACGACGACTTTCGCTGCACACCACACATTTGCATGGGCCCAGCACACAATTACGATCAACTGAACATCGCTCACAACACACACTTGCGTATACCCCGAATGCACGATCATGATTCGTTACAATGTCTATCTTTTCTTCGCTCCATCTATCTATATCACCTCCTGTTCCCGGTACCTCCATCTTTATTTTTTTTACATTATCTGCCACTCTCAAAATATCCATCTATGCCATCCATCCATTCGTCCAACCATCTATCCAGTCATCCATTCATCCATCCATC
>JBCEWB010438364.1:0-20049 GCA_039654565.1 Peronia peronii | reverse complement strand
TTCTTTCTGTGCTAATAATACTAGATAGATTGATAATGAATGCATGGACAGATGGAGGGGTGGATGGATGGATGGATGGATGGATGGATGGATGGATGGATGGATGGATGGATGGATGGATGGATGGATGAAAATGTGGATGAGTGGATGAATGCAAGGATAGACTCACGACAGATGAATGTACAAATGGATGGATGGATGGATAGAAGAATGGATGGATGGATGAAAATGTGGAAGAGAGGATGGATACAAGGATAGACTAAATGGATGGACGGATGGATGGGTGGATGCATGGACAGTGGCTATGGATGGCTATATAAATGGATAATCGATGGATCTACAAGGAAATACCACTTACAAATCAAGGACGATCCGAGTAACAGCAAACATACCTCAGTAAACCTCCAAGTTTGTGTAGATCTGCGCCTACTGTCAGGTTTCCTGAGGATGAGTGGGACCGACTGTCCAGGTTGGGGGGCTATATCTGCTATGTCCAGAACCAGGCCAGGCTCTGAGCTGGCATTGGGATTGCGGGGGTCACGAGGAGGCATAGAGCCCTCGTGTTCCAGCATACCTGATCCTGTCATTCTCCACAACTGACTGCGCTTACTCTTTTCCTGGTGGCAAAGACATCAACAACAATAACTATCATTGCCTTTTTATCATTTTCTCTCTGCATATGTCTTTGGTCCTCTGAGTTTCATAGAGCTTACAGTTGTTAAAAAATGGGCTGATAGGAGAAAAAAGATGCAGTGAGGCTTTTTAAAAAAAAGAAAAAAAAGAAAAGGAAAAAAAAAAAATAAACAAAATAACAAGAGAAGAAGAAGACTGACCAACATTGGAGATAAAAACTGAGAGAGCCATAAAAGAGCTTTTTTTTCTGAGCCCTTGAATGTCTTAGCACTGATAATTGGAAATAATTAACTGTGACTAAAAAAAAGATGTATAATAAGTGGAAACTGACCTTTTTCTTGAAAACAATGTTGTTGTTATGGACACAATCCAAGACCAGCTCAGAAGTAGACCCAGACCAACTCCTAGTAATAAAAATATCCAAACAATATCCTGAGGCAAATATTAATTTTACAGCAACCCTACAATTCCTCATAAAGGAAATAAGAATTAAAGATCACAAAGCATTCATGACTTTCTCTTATTTATTACTCTTAGACATGGGAACAAGACTATACATTTTTTATCTTTTAAAATAAAGAGCCTTTTCACTCTTACAAAAAATGCCTTCTCCAAATGACAGTTCTGTGAAATGAATGGCTAAGGCAGTTGTTTACGTCATAAGATCATCTGTTGCACAGTCAGAGGGAATCAGTTGGTCATTGTCTTTCCATCTCTTCCTTTGTTTTCTTCTTCTGCAGCTACCTCTGACTGTGCCTTGTGAGATGGTTTTTGCAAGGTCTGATGATCAGGACACATGACTGTTAACATCTCAATTTTTGTTTCCTCATTAGATGCCTAAAGTCCCATAGTTTCGTGGACCCTATTGCAGATCTCTTCATTAGTACACTCAATTCCGTTAACAATGACTCTATTAATGCCAAACATGAAAAATTTTAGATCAAACACATTCACCAGGGGACATGGCATTTTCTCACCTGTCAAAAGTTATTGTAGCAGCCAAGTAGATAAAGTTTTCATAGTGAAGCTGCTCTCCTTCCTCTAACTTGTCCAGGGAATAACTGGCAGAGGTCCCACCAAGAATACCCAGGGTCAGCCTCAGGGGATGGAAAGTTGGTTCATCCCATGCATATGGAACTGTAGAAAGGAAATGATCAAAATATAAAATTATTAAAAAAATGAATAAATCTTCTCAGTAAATCAATTTTTTTCATACAAAAGTGTTGTTTAAATTAAATATTTATATGTATCTCACAAACATGAAATAATAAAAGTTTGATGTTTTTTATACCATGGAGACCATACATGGCATCAAAATAAATCAAACATTTACTACGTCATGTTCATCAGACAAATATTTATAATCATTTCATCTTATGGCAGGTGCCTACACAAATGATGCTCAACAGTAACAATTACACCACAAAAAAACTCACCTGTATTCAAAACAATAATGAATACCTGTAAAACTGCAAACACAAAGCACTTACTGGATGATTGTGGTGGTATAAATGTCTTCAGTCGGTCATCTGTTGTTGAAGTTTGGTAGTACAGCACAGGGACCTTGAAAAAAGAATGACAATATGTTTATCATCAATACAAAGCTCATTAACTTATAATGATTAAATAATTTAGTTCTTTGGTCTTTAACTTTCATGAAGCACAAAAAAAAAAAAAAAAACTTTTTCACCAGGTTTTGAAGAGTTCTGAAAGTCAGTCTCTTGTTAGTTGAATAAAGCTAAACCATTGATCATAAAACAAAAAATCACATCACTCACATCACTGAAATTGTCAATGCGGAAAGGTGGTGGCATCACATCTGCATCAGCAAATACTATGAAGAAGGTTGGGCCCTGTTGGACAACCTCAACCTTTAGCAGATTGCATCTCCCTGCGGTGTCTCTGAAAAACCAATACAGGATCAAGGTAAAAGTCTGCTGACTTGAAAATTTTTGATATCCTCTTCCTTCAGGGTTTACAGAGGAAAACAGTGTGTGACAGTAACAATAACTCTAATTATTGCGAATTTACTGTTCTTGCTACCATTCTCTTAACTATTCCAGTTTCAAAACAAATCATTTTTGTAAAGTTTCCTAAAATGAATAGTAAAGTGGACCTGTTTCAATATGCGGTGGTGAAAACTGATTTCTCTCACTCTGTAGAAAATTTGTTCAAGAAAAAACACATAGCTTCAGGCAAATATGAAAGCCATATTGTGTGTATTTTTGTTTCTTTTTGGATTTTATATCGTGGAAGAATGAGTGAATTTCCTTTTCTATTTACGGACAATGCACCAACCTCATGTTGATATGAAAGGAGTTTATCTTGTCAATATGAAAGCCACCAGACCACCGACAATGCTCAATGTCCAGCATTTTTACGCACAACAACTGGTCCAAATCCACACGTGGCCAGTGAAAAGGAAGGGAGCACTGCGGAAGAGCTGTTAAGTAATCTTGCTCATGTGCCTGGAAACAGAAATTGGCATTGCAAAAGTCTACTGAATGCTATTTGTTACATCAATCATACTGATGAATTTCATCTCACAGCTAAATATTTCTTCTCTCAAGCAAATTGCTGACTCAAGATACAATGAAATAGCAAAAACTTTCATAAATGTAATTAATCTAACATAAGTTTTCCATGTGTTATAAGTGTAAAACATTTACAGTTGAACTGCTTGTTCACAATAACTTAGTGGGAATCCCTTTATAAATTAGTACTAGATATCAGGTTCATAACACCGATGCAATTAGTCAGCAGCAGTGTGTTTACCCATGATTTACTGTAGTATTGATACATCTAATTCTAGGTCTTCCAAGAAACTAAATCAATTCACAAGCTGTAATCTGATCTAATCATCACACAATGATTTTGAGTTCAGATGTGGCAACTGAGTGTCAGAAGTTTTTTAAAAGTACTAAACATAATGCCTTACAAATGTATTTCTAACAGACAAGACAAAAGGATACCAATATACCACCTGATAAAGTCCTGCCACTAAGTAAGTACTTCCTCTCATTCTCAAGTTTTCACAAGGAATATCCTCACCTCTTTCTTTGTCATGAAATGCTGTGCTATCACTAGCTTGAACCCTGACTGGTTGTCCAGCACAAAGTGAGGGGCAAAGGTCACAATGTTGGTGCCCCTGTAACGACCTCTACCAGGGGTGACCTGGATACCAATGTTGTAGACCCTGAGTAGACAAGATCAAAAAAGAAGATAAAAAAAACTTTCAAAATGTGGGTATGAAACAAACATCAATGCCAAACCTAAAAGTTTAATTCTGTAATATTTCAGCTGTGCTATAATTTTTACATTCTGGCCCAGCATGATGCTGCACTTAAAACATTTTTTCTTTATCAATCAAGAACATTTTATAGTTTGGTTCATTTAGATAGAAAAAAAGTAATGATCACAAATATATCTAATATCTGCTAACAAGTACTACCTAAGCTACCGATAAAGGTATCAATAAAAAAATAAAAAGGAGGGAGTTGTTGGCAGAGATGGAGAAATAGGGTGAACATTGAATGTTCTCAGATGTCCTGAAATATAAATTAAGTCTAGAAAATAACAAATCTTAATGCGTAGATCAAAACTAATAAGTAATAAACAATCCATTACAACACTGATCCACAACATAATGAAGGTAAGCTCCAAAACACAACTTTGACACTACGAAATGGGGACAAACCAGGGCTGGCTATCTACTACCAAAGTAAAGAACATTCAAAATCATGCAACAGAAGATATCACCTCACAATGGAAAGCTACTGGTTTTCAAAGGCCAGAGGAGGTGGGAGATTCTATGGCTGAACTCAGAAACCTGAATGCTCAAAGAGTTCACGGCTTCTTGAACACAAATGCCTGGTGTTTAATCTTGTGTTAGGTGAAAATAGCAAGTCCTTTTCATGTATCATGGAATGAGAAAATTGTTCGCACACAAACTTGGTAAAGAGCTAACAGTATCACCACTGAGGAATTTCATGTTGCCAAATCTGAAAATTTTTGTGACCCAAATTCACTTTTCTCTAGCACCTAAACATGTAAATGCAACAAAAGGCTACATAATTCCTGATTTGAGTATTCAGAATCAATAGGAACATACGACTAACAGAGAAATAGAGATCTTCTCAATGAAAATTTGCCTTTGCACTAGAGTAATGGAAGAGGATGTCAGGAAATTCTAAACTCAGAAGAAAACACTTCAATCTCTATTGGGATTACAGTAGAACAGAAGTACATATAGCTGTCAGGAATGAAGTAAAAACACATTTCCATGCCCATAATTGGTTCACTAGCATTACTTTTCCAATATCTCAAGATGAAAATTATGATTAAGAAACGAGCAAATTACTATTCTCAAAAGATGATGGATGTCTTCACTTAGTGGCAAATTTATTCATTTACTGATAGAACAAATTTCTTTCAAGTCAAACTTGGAGGTGGGAAAGGGGAAGGCAGGACTGGGGAGGGGGGGGGGGGGATAAAAATGAAAAGGTGAAGGTAAAATGGGAGTTAAAGTAATTTTCCATCAGGAATTTCCTATGTGCAGACTTGGTGTGGGAAGGGGTGAGATTTAATGAAATAAAATAAAAATGTATACACAGATCACATCATACCAACAAAATCTCTATAAACTTTTCTGGAAAAAATGTAGTTGACTGAGTTTTCACACTAGTTCGATTACCAGTAAAAATTTTCACAACCTCAAAAATTATAATTTACATATAATTCTGCCTATCTCTCAGAAAAAAATATAAGTGTTAATTGTTCTTCAGTTTTTCTTCTCTTTTTTTTCAAGATGTTCACAAATATCAGGAGGCTGTGAAATTGGATGAAATGAAGAGAACATGCCAAAATAATTCAAATCAATAAGGGAAGAAGCCATGTCTTGTTGCAAGAGACTGGAGGAAAAGCAGGCCTCAATCCTCATGCCAGATGGAGGGAAGAACTAATCTCTAGACACACTTACAATACATTTCTAGGGATTTTGTGTCTGTGGATAGCTCTCTTCACACGGAACTGAGATCTTACTAACCAATCCGGTCTGTTTCCTTCATTCTGCAACACATGCAAGGCCCTCTTTGATGTTCCTCCTTCAAGTGAGAAACGCTGGCTCCTGAAAACCAGGAAAGTTGAACAGATGTTAAATACAACAAACAAAAAACACAGATCAATGTTTACGCATTTTGCAATGAAATAACAAAGATTATCTGTTAAACTGCAAAGCAGAAAGATTGGATGGACATGAGATACTGCAAATAAAAAAGACCTCAAATAATAAACATTAATTCACTCAGAAAATCAATGATGGAATTAATTCGCAGGCTCTTTCATAAAGTCAAAAATGAATAACATGAATCTGGTTACAGGGAGATGCTGTTTTAATAACTTCTTACTTATGATGCAAGCACTCATTGCCACAAGTCATCACCATAAACACTCTTGTCCTCCTCGACTAAGTCTCCAATAATTCCTTCCTTTGAATGTTCAGTATTCACTCTACATGACACAAACACTATTTATTACGCAGTTTTTATTGTACTTGTTCTTTGGTACCACTGAAAATAACATGATGCACGTGAAAAGATTTGTAAGATGTAACATGACTGAAGAGTGAAAAGACAGCACAAGGAAAATAAAACACATGAAACAGGAGACTATCACTAGTCAAAAAGCTTTTTTTTTTTCTTAAGTTAGCGGCAAAACAGGATCTACTGACAAAGCTGGATAATATGATGTGCCCAGTCAAGTTTTTGTACCCCCAAAAAACAGAGGTATGGCTCATTTTCAAGCCAATCCAAACAAAAAAACAAAAAAAAAAGTTTTCTTGGTGATATTCTTCTGACAGATCCAAGCCTTAAAAAGTTTCCCTTCAATGTCAAATTTTCACACCAGGAAAATTAACTGCTTAACATTAAACTATTGCAATCAGCATCTTTATACATTTTCATTTCATTTTACATACTCCACCTCAAGTTTTCTTTATTAACTACTTAATTTAACATCATCACAACATCTACCAAAATAGTCTGCCCCAATACTAATATCATCATTTCACCAGAAAAAAAGTTTTTTCTCACTAATTTTAAAAAGATGTACAGTCTACAACGATGATTGTTTTTGTAATGTTACCATTGTGGCCTAGACTTTGGTCCATGGACAGAAGTACCAAGTCTCATCTGGCATCTGAAACAACAAAATGCAACATATGTAAACTATTGAATGAACATTCAATTGTAAAATTCTATTATCATTACTAGCTCCATATCTTTCTGTCTATCAATCAGTCAGCCAGTAAGAAGGTAAATTATGCATTTGCATAACAAGACAAATAGCAAGTTTGAGGATTGAAGAATGAGACTAGAAATACAGAACAACCAAGGCTGTTATCCATTATTTATGTGTTTTCAAAGAAACAAAAGAGAAAAATGATCACCACCTATTTTTGTTTTCTTCAGTCTCTTTGCTTGTAGGCATATCTATACAACTGCACAGCTGGCCAGTCAAACAAAATTTAAAAGCTGGGAGCCATGAAAGAAACTTGAGAAAGCCATAAGTGAGCCTTTGACTGAAATCAGAAATATGACAAACATTGATGTGTACATGGTCAATTTCATAATGATTAGAGAGAAAATCTGGCAGTCATGAGAAAGAATGGTAATTAGCTGGAAGCCAACTTCTGACTGAAGTTGGAAACTAGATGATCTTCAGCATGTATAAGGTCAATTCTATGATGACAGAAGAGACACTTACAAGTTGTACTCATCGGTTTCTGCAAAGCTGAATAACAAGGGAGTCACACTGCGGGCTTGTTCATGCTCCTCAAACTGGCCAGCTGCTGTAGCTTTGGAACCATCCTGCTTGAAAACCAGAGGGAGACCGGTCTTGTTCACCAACCAGAACTGGGCTGAGATAGTCAGCTGGGCACAAAGAGATGAAGAATTCCAGGATATACAGACTACGGATGGATGGATGGATGGATGGATGGATGGATGGATGGATGGATGGATGGATGGATGGATGGATGGATGAATGGATGGATGGATGAACAGATGCATCACTGAATGGAGGCATGGGTGGATAAATGGGTTAAACTGAAAGATGTCAGAATAGATGAATGAATGGACCGATGTCCATAGTGGATGTAAGGAAGCATTTGAATGGATGTGGAAGGATCTATGGATGGACAAAAGGTGGATTGTTGGATGACTAAGAGGAATGGATATGTACCTTGATATGATCTGGAAACATGATGATGCCTTTGTAAAAATGAGTCACTCATACTTCCTTACAGAAGATACTCGATTCTTAAAAGCTGTAATACTGAGTGCATGTTTCATGTAATTAGCAGTGAGACTATGGAGTATTCTGTGCCACAATAAAGCGACGCTGTTTCACTTACAGTCATGGATCCTCCCTTCAACATCTTGATGCGAACAACAAGTTTCAGCATGCGTGAGCTGCTGTCATAAATTCTGAGTAACACCTTCCTATTGTTGGTGTTTGGGGGTACAGTGAGTTCCTTACAGGTAGGAAAGTTCTCCAGGTGAATGCCCAGGTCAAAATTATTTGTGACATCAATCTGTGGATAGCATGGAAAGAGTCTGTCACATGTGAAAACAGAAATTTTCCAAACAGAAAAACATATATAACAGCTGGTTACAATCTGATTAATCTCTGTAACCTTGTACTGTTGATGATATTATTTATTTATTATTTGTATTCTCCTTTTAACAATTATTTTCCTTTGTCTTTTCACTAAGTTGGCAGTCTGTTTCCCACATCAATATTAATAATATTCAATGTGGTACAGGATGATTTTATATACCGTGACAGACTCAAATTAGAAAAATTGTATTTTTAAGTAACATAATACAGTTGCAACAAGTAACATAGTACAGTTGTATTACAATCTATATCCATCATAAAATTTCCCATTCTCTACATAAAAGAGTTTCTTTCACCTTCTGTCTAATTCTGCAGCTCAAACACCAGCAAACAAAATATAACAAGGACAGCCTGGGATTACCAGTGCCAATGTAAACTGATGATCATCCTGTCAGCAAAATTGGCAAATGACTTTCTAGGGCTCAAATCTAATTCTTACACAACACTCATGTATGCTATAAATAGCTACAGAGAAAGATTAATGGCCATCAGTGGCAAACCTGGGTACCCAGTCCCATAACACTGAGAAAGAAACTGAGAAAAACTATTTAGTACCCAGTTCCATAAGTAAGAAACTGAGAAAAACTATCTGTACCCAGTCCCATAAGTAAGAAACTGAGAAATCTATCTGCCACATTTTGGATACCTGTTCAGTGAAGACATACAGCAGTGAACACAAGATGAAAGGGAAAGAAAAGGTCTCATTTTATCGAACTTGTACACGTTTCACCCATCTTTTAGCCAAATCATAGACACGGGAAAGAGAACAGGTGGACAAGATGGATAGACATTTCTTAGGGATTTGGAAAGAGCTATGCTCAACCGTTGCACACAATGCCTCTGCTTTCCTGGAATACTATGGCAACAGTAACAGTCATATGCAGGAAATCATACAAAATGAGCTGTTAAGAGTCATTTCAACCCACTGCTAGTTCGAAGCTACACATACCCCATGAAGTGTGGCCTCTTTGCCTGGCTTCAAATTGCCAGAAACTGTTGTGCCTTTCAGATAGTAGTGTAGTTCTAGAGGTAAGAGGTTGCAGATTGTGACTGGAGGTAACAGAGTCAGAATGTGACCTGGTAAAGTTGGGTGGATGATGCCATGGCCTAATCCCTGAGCTGATGAACTTCCAGCCTGGCTACATTCTTCAGGAAATTTTTGACGTGTCACACAGACAAAAAATCTGGGAATCATTAAAGTAATCAAAAATTATATCTAAAAGTAATCATTTTATAAAACTGTTCCGAGAAAAAAAAACTACAGAACAATGAGTAAAAATAAGTAGGAATATCAAAAAATGTTCATCAGGCTGAAGTGGTTGACAAGGCAAAAACCTATGGAAAATTGTGCAAATATCATAATATTTTTTGTACTGCAAAGGATATTCTGAAAGCAGTGACAGTCTCTGTAAGGCAGAAAGTTCCTGACAGGTCACCCATTTTCTTTGCTGGTCTTTCTTTGGATCATTCACTTCTTTAGTATGATGCGACTAAGCATCATGACCGCAAAAACAAAACAATTGTTAATGCACCTGAACCAAGAAGATATAAGTGATCTAGCAGGTTTCTACATTGCCTAAGTGTTTGTATAAACAATAAATAGCTCAAAATACTCTACCTGTAGACTTGATCTGATCCTATGACTTCACAAGTGCGAATCCCATCAGGTTTGTCTCCTGATTTCTTGACATGCTGCCAGTCCAATGGCTTACTACAGAAGTGAACTGGCCAATCGGTGGGCCTGGCCCGCATTCTCATATTGATGCATGACAGTGGCACAGGCAGAGCTTTGCTCTCAGGGATTGTCATACACTGATAGTGACCTGTTGGATAAATATACACAAACATTTGTTGACATAAAATAGTGACAATTGAAATCTTTTTCACAATGAATTTTACATCAAGAGCAATTTAGCCCTAATTATCAGCCTTAAGTACAAAATCCCACATTATTGCATATTCTTCAGCCTGGCTCTAGGTTAGTATATAAGCACAAACCCTCAAAACAATAGGGATGTTTCACTTTCAACCACTGCTGAAAATCACTGATATTAGGACTGAAAAGATAAAAAAAATAAACATATAACACTGCAAATACTCATGTATTTTTAAATGTCAAATCCCCAAATACTGTCCAACTTCCTTGCTATTTCACAAAACAAATATTCAAACACTACATCATTTGGCTCATTCAATTTCAGTAATAACGGATCTACTGCCAAGACTCCTTTACATTCATGCTGCTGTGTTAAAAAAAAGTGTCATGAGTCACAGAAAGAAAGGCAAACTTTCAAAAACTGTTTCAATCTGTATGTTTTTCTGGATAAAAGATGGTAGACAGATTCATAGATTTTCACATTTTTCAGATATAGATAAGGTCATTAAAGGATTAATGCTAAACTCAACACTGTATAGAAATGCAAATTAGATTATTCAATCCCAAGGCTGCAGTGATAAGTAAAATCGGAAACCTGTTTTCAAAACGATAAGAATTCTTGAGTTTTTAGTCTTTTTTTTTTTTAAACCATAAAAAAATGTCAGTAGAAACTGGCTGATATATGAGAGTAACAATAATGAAACTAAGCCATGTTTAAGTCATTACAGTTTATGCTCAAAGACAATATAAGATGAGTGCTCTCCTATTAAAGTGCATATCATTTTGGAAAGTGATTCAAACACTAGAAGCAATGGGTGAGTATTTGACCAGATCAGTCTATGGACACTTCTTGGGTTAACAGTATATCAGCAGGTGCGAAAACATGATGTCAGTGATGTTAAATTTTTAAAGCATTTTTTTTACTGTGAGTCTCTACATACCGCTTTCATCAGTAGCCTCCAGCTTGAGCTCTATAGGACTATCCAGGCGATTGTGCACGACTAGGGCTGACCTGACAATGATCAGCTTCCTAGCACTGCCTTCCTGCTGAACCTCAAACACCACACGTGCTGGGAAGACATGGGGCTGAGGGAAAAATAATTGATGATCATATCAGCTTGATACAAACAAACCACCGAGAGTAAGTCTACATAAACAAATTAAATATTACACAATAAAATTTTGAATTAGATTTATCATTCGAGTTACAGGAAAAACACTTAAACTCACATTTCCAAAAACAGAGTTTTTCCTATATTCAAGTTTATTTTATCCAGCTTTGCTTAAAACTTATATTATACATATTCTTCATATCAATGATCAAGACTATATACTCCCAAGTTTTAACTTCTCCTGCATATAATTACACAGGCCAAGTCTGAATCCTTTTTTTTTCACTCTTCACATAAGAAGTCCTCAAACAGAGACAAGGGTTTTTTGGTTACACTGATATTGTGTTTCCTACCAACATTTTGCTGCTGCTGTTGTTGACTTAGAGTTTACTTTTTGTTTTTACGCTGACAAAAACGTAACCTTATTACACACAAACTCGGACTGAAAAAATAAGGCCTAATTATCAGACATTTTTTCCAGTCCTGAATGATTATTTGGAACAGACATATTTTAAGTAATCAAAAGCTGGACAAACAAGCAAAGACAACAAACTTACAGGAGCTTTCAGCTCAGGGTCTGCATGCCTGAAGTAGGTGCCCACTTTGTCTACAGATATTGGGGATAAACGCTGCCAGCCTTCCACAGTCACTAGCAGCTGATTGACATGCATGGCATGGGATTTCTGGCAGGACAGAAACAGAAGAAAATCAAAATCAGTGATGTTCCTAACTTTAACTCCTTATGAGGGACTGAAATTTGTTTTTGGAAAGACAATTTACACCCATTTCCAAGCTCCATCCAGGGTTAAGGATACCTGCTTTTAGATAGTGCAATTAACAATTAGACTGATTAATATCTGAGCGCCCACCAAGTAACTGCTTTGTATGATTCCCAGGAAGTTGAGAACTGGCATAATTCTTTGGCCTGATTAACAAAAAAATAGAGGGTAAAGCTCTTCAAGCCTGAAATATACTGGAGTAAATGCTATATAAATGTTTTCTATTACTATTACTATCATGGAATATTAAAAGTAACTTCTTCTGAGACTTGTAATTGCCCTGGCTTGACAATTTCTTTCATAAATGAATTCTTTCCCTTCACATATTAGTAGCATTTCTCATAAACTTTTGTTCTGACATTCATATGCTATTTGAGTGTACTCTGTGTAAAACAGATTTCTGGAACACTTGTGCTATATCTTCAAGATAGATATCATCATCAGTGGATATGAACTATGGAACTGTCATGGATGTAAAAAGAGATCTGTTTGGCAATGGAGAATAGAGCATTTTAGGTGCATTTTTCTGATTCTGACTAAAAAATCTATCCCCACCTCCTCCCTCATTACTACCACTATCATCACAAGCTACATCCACTGATTGCTCAACATTGATTGATTTAATTTAAAAAAAAAAAAAGACAGAAATAAAAGTTTTTCCAAATCCAATTACAGTAGACCTGAATGTAAAATAGATCCTGAATGTCTGTTGAACTGTTGAAAACCTGGAATATTGGTAGGCTTTCTCATTCTTAACATCTGCACAATTTCAATCTGTCCAGTGAATTAAACCACACACAAAATATCTCTGATTTTCTTCTCTGTATTATTTTAAAGTTTTTATGCTATTTCATTCTATGCTAGCTCTTGATCAATCCAACATAATACAAAGTGTCAAGGAGCTAGATCACCTGATGTCTGAGTTTTTCCCTGCGATGAAAATGGAATGGCCTGCTCTCCCCTGGTGTGACCCTCTTCCAGTCTGAAGCTTGAATGTAGGCAGAGTCCAATTTCTGGGAATGCCTGTCTCCAGCAAGGCTGGGCAAAGAGATAGGAGGATAAAAGTAGCCTCTTCGCTGCACTGCTGCAGTTTTGCACACATCCCAAAAAGTAGACTGCTAC
Organism: Peronia peronii; assembly: GCA_039654565.1. Taxonomy (NCBI): domain Eukaryota; kingdom Metazoa; phylum Mollusca; class Gastropoda; order Systellommatophora; family Onchidiidae; genus Peronia; species Peronia peronii. Next base: position 6,850 of record JBCEWB010438364.1, on the reverse strand, counting down.
TGAATTATAGGCAGGGGCACAGATCTTATCAAACTGCATTTTGCTTAATCAAAATCTCAATCACATGAAACTTCTGAATATAACATATGCGAATTGTAAATATTCTGGAGTGAAAAAGTAATTATTTTTTTTGTTTCTTTCTCGGCTTTTTTTTTTTTTTTTTTTGTACGAACATGGTGTACAAAAACCCACAGCAGAGAAAGAATTCAACTGTAGATCAAAATAGTTTTACTGAGTTTTGTTGCAACAACATCTCATCCACAGGAAAATTACAAACAATAAAAATGATCTATAAAATCCCAAAGTCACATTTTTTTTTCTGTTTAAAACATAACATATACAAAAATCCTCAGCACAGAAAGAGTTCAACTGTAAATTAATATCCATTTTTTTTCAGAATGCAAGATACTAAGATGAGATTTTTGTCAGAGGCATAAAGTTCTAACAATTGTTAAAGAACTTGATCACAGACTAGTCTTCAAAAAATAATAATTTTTTTTTCCCTCAAAATTATTTCATGAAACTGACATTTGCCTGTTGAGGCCTTCAAAAAAATAACAGTGTTTAATCTGTCGATATGGTTAAACTGGTTCTGAATTCAGTGTATTTGTTTCTTTCTTTCTTTCTTTCTGTAATTATTTATAATTATTGTGACTTTATCAGTTTTTTTGGCTAACTTTAAGTCTAATTTCTATGTACAATATTGTTATATCCTTACAAATTACTATGCTATGACATTTTATTTCCATAATGGATTAATTAATTCACTGAGATGCTCACTTTGAAGGTGTAGTGGTTGCAGTCAGAAACCACAACATGCTACCGGTGTCATTTCTGATGACATAGGGAATGAAGGGTGACCTCTTGTGCTCAGACTTAGATGAGTCGGACCTGGACAGAGAAGCACTACTACTGGTGGAGCTTGGTCTCTCTCGCCTGCCGCCGTCATTCTGCTGGGTGTGATAGTCCTCTGTCCAGTTGCCACTGGTCTGCTTGTACAAATCAATAAGGGCGGAGGTGATGTTCACGTTGAGGACATCCGATGCTTTAGAAAAAAAAAAAAGAAATGAAATCTCATATGTAAAAAGTTTCTGCATGTCACCTATGTGCCATGACAAATGTTAAGTTAATCTTCTAAACACTGCTTTCACATAGTCTAATTCAAAAAAAAAAAAAAAAAAAGAATTCAAAACAGCAAAAAATTTTGCAAACTGCCATTACAGATAAATTTGGCCTAGTTTTGAATATTATTTTATTTTAATTTTAAAACTTCAATTTACTCAGCACCATCCTATGAATGATGAAATAATCACAGTTCTTCAAATCAGTACTGAAACTTGAGTTTAAAGAAAACAAATAGGCGAGTTCCAACAGCTTCCTTTTTCATACCATTTCCATCTTTATACACACCACTGGATGCTCATTCATAGTAAACATATTTACAGTTTTTCATTCCTGGAAGCATAGTAAATTTATATCAATATGTGAATAACAGTCTGAGTTAGAAACAGATCTCATGATCCCCATTTGACAGTTCAAAATATTTTTCCTGGTGTAATATGAATACGCAGACACAAATAAAAGAGTTTTCTTTGCCCATATTCCCCTTAATTATGTTCATATGAGAAAAAAAAGCAAACTCTGATCCAATACCTGCTACACTGATGGCCAGTTTCTTTTCTGGTTTGGTATACTGTTTCCATTCCATAAGGCACCTGATGACAAGACAAATACAGGGTCAATGGTCAATATATATTTGTCTATATGATTTCAACTATATAATCAGAACAAACTAGAATTTGAAGACAGGTTCCCTAGTTACAGGGTGTTATATTTTGTTGTCACCATCCTTGTCACGAACTGAGATTTCACAGAATAATCACATAACAATTACATCTGGAAATGACATGTACACTAATAAAAATAAATAAAAATAAAAACCACAACTAAGACAATTAAAATATTATCAGGTACAAAATGTCTCAATATTTTCACAGAACAACATTTCATGATCCATGTTTTGATACACGCTCATATGTCAAAATGTTGCAAGCAAAAAAACTGTCATGTCCCTAGCTCTTTCTAGCTGCCCGCTTAAGTAGAAATGCAATGATATATCTAACATATTATCTACTCAGATATCAAAATAAGACAATTGAAATAATATGTGTTCCACACTTTTTGCAGAAAAGGTGACAAATTAACCCCCTGCAGCCCACTGTGACATATATGATTCAAAACAACAAAGACAAAGCTTTAATATATTAAAGGTAAGGAAATCATAGATATTTTGTTTCTGGTTCAATTCACTGTGGACCACTGAAATCCAACGCTGATTTTTGATGGTCCCATTTGACAGTTCACAGATTTTCATGGTGCAAATAAAATTTATGTGTGATACTTGAAAGCTACAAAAAGAGGAGTTTTTTCACAAATTTTTTGTTTTTGTTTTCACTCATGCTCAAAATACCTAGAGAAGAACAAACAGGGTTTGGAACTGGTAGAAGCTGTGTGGATCAAATTTTTACCCCGAGAATCATTATCGAAGAATATGTAGAAAAGCAAGAAAGTATTTGACGGTTTACACAAGGACTCCCTCTGGAAGATCTTAAAATGTTATGGCCTCCCCACAAAGATCATCAACATCATAAAAGAATTAAATACAATCTTTATGCAGTTGGCACAGGGGATGGATTAAGTAGATGGTTTGAAATAAAAACAGGAGTAAAACAGGGATGCATATTGTCGCCACTTCTTTTCAGCATAACAATTGACTTTACTATGAAAAAGTGCACAACGGAAGACACAGGAATACCTGGGCTTGACGGAAAACAACTGGAAGATCTGGACTTTGCAGATGACATTGCTCTATTTAGCAATACCACAGAAAAAATGCAAAACAAAATATCCAAGCTAACTATAGCAGCTGAGAAAGTCGGATTACAAGTCAGCATTGAAAAAACTAAACTACTGAAAAAGTCAACAGCAAAGGATAACCCAATCTTACTGGAAGGAAAGAGAATTGAGGAAGTCGGCCAGTCTACATATTCAGGAAGCTGTGCAGATCAAGAAGGAGATGCAAGAAAAGAAATCAACATCAGAATAGGAAAGACTGCTGCAGCATTCAGAAACCTAAGCAAGATCTAGAACTCCAAATTGATCTTCAGTAAAAACCAAGCTCAGAATATTCAATTCAAATCAACGCTAACATATGCCTGCGAAAATTGAAAAATGACTAGGGGAATAGAAAGGAGGCTGAATGGCTTTGAAAACAAATGTCTACGCAAAATTATGGGCATTTAATGGAATGAGTTTAAAACAACAGAAGAAATAAGGGAAATTTCAAAGCAGCCCCACATAACAAAAATAATTAAGAAAAGAAGGTGGCGCTACATCGGTCACACGTGTAGAAGGGAAGACAGCAGAATATCAAAACAAGCAATGAGCTGGGAAATCGAAGGCAGAAGAAAGAGGGGTAGACTGAAAGAGACACTTGAACTATCATGACAGAGGCCAAAGAAGCAGGAATAGAAAGCATGAGAAAACTGGTTGAGACAGCATAGAGAGGATCAAAATGGAAGAAGATTGTGACGGCCCTATGCGACGTATGACGGGGCAGGAAGGATTTCAGATTTCAGATGTGCTTAAAATGACAAGAAAGGTATCTAACATTGATTTTGATGAGCCTATTTGACAGTTCATATGATTTTGTAGCGCACAATACATTTGAGATGCAATACGATGAAATCAAGGTGCTCGTCAAACTGAGGAGACCGGAAAAATCATGTGTTTTTCAATAGTGAATGAATTTTTAATGCAGTTTTTTTTCCTTCACAGAACCTTTCTTTATCAGCCTACACATGCATTTCAGATATAAATTTCCTGAAACAGATTGAGTAAAAGTCCAAAAAGTGTAATTTATTGGCATGGCCTAATAAGGATATATAAGGATTAACAAAGTAATCAGTCATTTTCTCACTAAATTCAGCTGCAGCAACAGGTCACCTCCATCGTCTTTAATTGCCAATATCTTGATTTCTGCTTAAGTTAGAATAAAAATTTTTTCACACACAAAAAGGGAAATAAATAATCTTCACAGTGATGCCAATAACTCCTTATGCTCAAAATTTGACATGAGCGTAATTTCATCATGTCGCTCCTCATCTCATATATATATTATATATATAGCACATGGAAGATACAAGAACAAGTCTGTAATGCTTTAGTAATGCACAATCTGGAGAGTCTGTCGCAGACTTCACTATTGATTTTCAAAACATAAAAAAAATTTGAAGTAATAATAATATTACCAAGGAAAAACATTTTAATGATTAAAATCCTTGTTTCCATGCTGAACATGTGACTTACTTCCAAGGCTCCAGGAAAGGTTCCCATCCAGACAATTTTCTGTTGTAATATTCTGCCATCACTTGGAATGATGCTTTCCCTTCAACACTTGGCTCTAGTTCCTGCTTGATGCCCAGGGCTGGAAAAGAGAAGACAGATGAACCTTTCTCAATCCTGTGTGTCACATCTCTGATAGGGATATCTCAATGTCTCCTCACTTTCCATAAAAGTAACGCTCTCTGTCATTGCATACTGAATAACAAAACTGTTATTACAATTTATCATGCCTGTGAAGAGAGGATGAAGTAGAGGAATTTCTAGGATTTTAGTCATCTAAAGTTTCACTATTCATCGACCTGGGAGTTGCAAAGTAGTCAGCTGGATTGCTCTTCAATGACAGAATACCAATAAAATTACTTGACCAAACTTTACTCCCAGTTCCTCATAATGATTCAGCCCTCTTTGAAATCTTGTCTATCATCATGTCTAATCTTTACCAGCCAATATTTTGTGTGTGTGTGTGTGTGGGGGGGGGGGGGGGGTTCTTCTTAGAAAAAAATGCTAAGACAAACAACAGCATTTTTTTTTTTTGCGTGTTGCTGGAGGCATAGGAGAATGCAGAGTATGATCTTTGTACTAATCAGAAGCATCACAGAGAAAAATACAAACAACTCTGAATTATGAGTCATATGTATACATAATATCTAACAGTAGAGGATTCCCTTCAATCAGGGAGAAATGACTACATATAACATTTTCCACTCATTAACATGCTATAATTTTATAAGTCCGGATAATCACATCAGCTCTTTTTCAACAAATAGCATCAGAAGAATTCTCTTAAAGCCATTTGCTGCGATCTCCATTCTTTAACTCTTTTCCTACTTGACCTTATGGCTGCTCTGGGTCATGCCCAGACATGCCCAGTTTTTCCTCTGCCTACTTTCACTGAGCCTCATCAAGAAAAAGCTTTATAGTCCATCTGTCAGTGGCCACAGATATATAAACCCATATATCAAAATAAAGGAATAGGACAGGGCATTGAACAATAATATAATCAAGAGGATAGAATGAGTTTGAAGGAGAAAATAGCTTATTATGAAAGTGAGCATAGGCAAAAAAAAGAGACAGAAGCAAATATGATTTCACACTTACCAGCGAGGTACTGTCGATTTTTATACTTCCAATTCGAACAATGTTTAATTTTTGTACAGGTAACCCATTTGTGAACACTTGTGGAAAATTTGGAAAGGCTATCTACAGTCACACAAAAGTTATCACAAAACATCTAAACTGTGGTCACTGAGAAAAAAAAACTTGAAAAATAAAACAACAACAAACATCACCATTTCTCCTCTTTTACAATGTTCCTACTAATGTCTAGAACTTTGTTTTTGTGTGCCACAGTCTGAAGCATTTTTTTTGCATAGATGGGGTCTCCCTGGACACACTGAGCAGACGTTCGTTGTACGTTTTCTTTTGCCTGGACGACTGCAGACTCTGCAATTGCAGTCCTTATCGGCCAATTCCATAAAATGAGAATTCAGATCAATCCGCTGAAGTGTATTGACAGCAACTGGGCGTCTAGGCAACATGTCTACAGTGCCAGCAGCATGTGTCAGCTGAAAAATAAGATTGTCCTTAAAATCAGAGAGCGGAATCTTTTGTACTTGTCGCCTCGCACTCGTGTCAGGTCAAATTAGATGCTGGCATTCACTTGGCTGAGCTCAAGGAGCCAGAAGAATATCTTCTTCCACCACTTGTGGGACGTTCTCTTGTGCATGCCATAATAATTTACTTGCTGGTCAGCACAATCGCAGCCATTCATGTTCTCATTGTAGCGTTGAATGGGAGCGGGCTTTTCAACAGTGCCTATTCTCTGTTCAACTGTGGTGGTTGACACATTACCATTCGTTGTTAACAGCGAACAAAATTTTTTTGCCTTCTTGTCCCTGAAAGACACAACTAAATAATATTGATTTTCTTCCAAAAACCACACCATCTGATTTTGTTTCAGTTTGAGAGTTTTGATTTGCGGAGGTAGATGTTTGCGCCTGGCGTCAATCGTGCCCGTGTAGTGGAAACTGTGCTGGCATAGGAAGTCGACAAGTGGAATGGAGGAATAAAAACGGTCTCCAAAGATATGGTGGCCCTTTTCAAGTGGAGATAATAATTTCTCAAACACCTTGACAGTTTGGGCGCAAGATGGGTCTAAGTCCGGGTGATATGAAGTATTGGCCCCATAATACGTGAAAAGATTGTAGACGTATTCAGTTTCACTGTCGCAGACTCCAAATGTTTTGATGTGGTATTTGGATGGTTTGGAGGCGTTGAATTGTCGGTGTTTCCAGCGACCTTTATATCCAATCACCATCTCATCGATGGCAAGCTCGGGGTTTGCGCAGCCTGAAAATTCTTCATAAGCACTTCCAGGAAGGGTTCAATCTTTTCTTTTGCTTCAGCATCTTCTCCGCCGGCATGGAGCATTGTGTGGTAAATCATC
>JBCEWB010438254.1:0-20050 GCA_039654565.1 Peronia peronii | reverse complement strand
CGCAAAGAGAATAAAAAATCTATTGTTTCGCTTTTATTCGATTTATCAGAAATTCGTATTATCAGAGTTCGGTTTGAATGGACTGGACTGTACTTAATACAGAAAAATAACAGAGAGAATAGGAGAAAACTTCCACACTGTAATGGTTCCAGAAATGTGGCATTTTTTTTTCATACCTTGCAATTAATGCCATTATTCAGTATGACTAATGCAAAGGACTTCTTCATCTAGAATCAGATGTGAAATGCAAATTAAACAACTTCATCATGTCAATCCAGAGATTCATACACTTGTTCTTAAATGTTGTTGGTTTTTGTTTTCAGATTAAATGACAAATTTTGTCTAAATCAGAAGGTTACTGATCATAATTCTTGGGACATATTACTAATAAAGACTTAGGGCTGTCGAAGCATAAGAAATATTTAAAATTTATGACGAAACAAAATGCGTATTAAAAAAACTACTGCACTTACTGTGCAACTGAGAGAGGAACACGCCCGAATGTCTTTCGTCTCCAAATGAACAAGAATTTTCTTGCTGTACATCTGAAATTAAGATTGTGTGCACAGATCATTAAAGAGCCTGTCAAACCTAACCCATTCTTAATCAAACCACAATGTCACTAAAGTAAAGCAAACATTAGATTACAACTACTTTTGTGACACTTGCACTCCCACATGCAATTTAAAACATACAATGTGATTATGAAGTAATGTAATTCATGGGATTTTAAACATGCTTCAAAACAATGAAATTTACTGTGAACAAATTTTATGAATAAATATATAGGAGAAATTCAAATACAAATTATTTTTTCCTGACTGTGACCCAATGTTTTGATTTACCTTATTCGCAACTCTTTAACTCTTCCTCCTCGATTCCATGTATATCCTGGTCGATAATTTCTAATATCAACTGTTCTGCTTCCTTTCTGCAGTTTTACTTGGCTTGAACTCTGTTCTCTTGATAATACTTTCTGCTGCAAGCATAGGAAAAAACAATCACAATATCTTAAATACTCATTTTGTGTCAAATGTGTGCGTAAAGGGCATGCCGTATGAACATAAAATAAAATGTAAATATGAAAACAATACTGTGATAAACATGTTTCTACATGTCAAAATTAATTTTTTTACTGTCATGTATAACATGACATATGTAAGATTCTGTTATTGCAATTTGTACTTTATGAAAACATGAAACTTCAGAAGTCTGTAATTTTTTTTTTTATTAAACAGCTGCAAAACTTCACCAATTTTAATGTAGAAAAAATAGTCCTCACATGGATCTAGTTAATGAAATATGTTATCTGAGTGCTAACTAGTACAGCTGACATATTTATTTCAATAATATTCCAATGGTTTCAACCGACTTATTGTCTATTCCAAGAGCGGAAAGCACAATTATTGTTTACAATGCAATCTGTAAGATAAATTGATCTCAACACTAAAAACCGAGCAGGATCCTTTTCTCTCACTATATGAGAAAAATAAGATTAAAATCCTCACAGTTCAGTGATGTTCTCTCTGCATGAAGTCTGCACTAAAAATCTGTCCCTGGTGAACACATAACCAAATCAAATAAGATTACCTGGCCAGTTGATTGTGAAGGATTTCTCAGGTTTTCTCTGACTTTCTGTCTCCTCCTAAGACGAGCTTGTGATAAAGGCATAGGAGTGGGTGTTTCCACTGGAGCACTGAGAATTTCAGATAAAAGTCATGTAAAATCAGGAAATGCTCTCTCCCTGCTTGGGCTCATTTTTACAAAAGACATTAGAAGATATTTCTCACAGAGAGGAAATTCCTACATGACATACCCCTATAACTATTTAAGTTCTTTGATTTTGTCATCATGAGTTATTGAGTTTATTATACTCTTTTTGATCCTGTTAGTAAATTATATTTATATAATCCTCTTTGAATCTTTTGATGCTACATGTCACTATGAACTGCATATTCACAATTAAACAAAACAATGGATGAAAACTAAATATTCAAACTAAATCACAAATAAGTTCATAATTAATAAAAACAAATACACATAGTGACACAGTCCATGAAATTATACATGTTTCATTGTGATTACTTGTAATTGTCTTCAAATTCTCTTCAACATCTTATGGATAGGATGAAAGCTATTTTAATAACAACCTGACTTTATGTTGATCCTTTTCATCCTCAGCCTCCTCAAAATCTGTTCCTCCATTGTGCCTTTCATCCAGCAATCGCTGTCTTATTTGTTCAGCTCTGACAGACAACACACTGTTCAATTCTGTTAACAAATCTTGGTTTCCCTTCTTGGATTTCGAAGCTAAGTTAGACTTATTCATCTTCTCCTTCTGTCAATTTATTAATGTTGTACTGTTATTGCCTGAAAAAATAAAATAAGACCTCTTGTTAAATATTTACATTGTCATTCCACATCAAGATCATAATTTTGAACATAAAGTTATGATAAATCACACTACCCAAATTCCCTATATTTTGCATGAATTTGAAAGGTCTGTTGATTGAAAAATGAAACTTTTTTCCTAGGTTACCTTTTTAGTGCCTTTTTAGCCAGAAATAGTGGCTGACATTGTAGTGTAAGTCTTAAATGTATCTCTAGGTACTGTGACTAAAATTAAGCAGATAATTTTAAAGTGACTTCGATGCACAGTATATTTAGTCATTAGTAATTACAATTTGCAATATAACTCACATATTTATATTGACATTGCTTATATCGACATTCTTCTTATATTGACATGCTTTTTGGGTCCCAATTTTTCTCTTCTATACATCACAAATAAATAAAATCCTCTATATTGACATTATTTTTCTGTCGTTCCTCTTATATCGCCATGCCCAGTACTTGTTTTTTCCCCTATATTCATAGTGCACACAGCATGAATCATGCTTTGGCCAACAGAATTTCATTGTAAAGGTAAACATAGGCCTGTCTTTCGCACTTTTCACTTATTGTGAAGTAACAGGCTTTGCTATGAATGGCATGTCTTGAGCTGGACTAATTACTTGGCCTGCTATTACCGGTGCTAACTAGGCCAATAATAGGATTGGTGAGCATACAAGATGCTGTGCAATTAGCATTCAAAAGCACTTTTGCATTTGCAACAGTGTATTTCATTGTGCTGGAAACTTTAGTCAAGTGTGTCAAGATTGCATAGTGTTGTATTCCCACACCATTAATGCAGTACACTGTCAGACAAGCTCACCAAAATGAAGACAAAGGAGAGAACGACTCTGAACCTAATCTATCTACTTCCCTCAGACCTTTTCTCTATGATTCCATCCCCCCACCTCCCAAAAATAAAAGAATGAAACATAACTTTTTCATGTCAGATGTCATGCTGGGCATACCGTACATGTCGAAAATTCTAAAGAAATATCTGCATATTGTTTTTCTATCATCGACTAATTCCCTTGACTAGAGAGTCCTTATCTCTTCCATTGACTTTCCTTATATTGACATGATTTTAATGGCCCTTTAAGATATTGATATAACCAGATTGCACTGTATAGTACTACATGAAAGCGGTACTGTTTGTACAATTTGCCTGAAAATGGTAAGACATATCATTAAACGCTATTTTAAACAAAACATTGAGCTGCTCTCTAATCATTAATTTGTTGCTGTAAATGACTGTTGGTCATTTCACATAAACCTGTGAAAATTATAGAGAGACAGATACAGGAAAAAAAATGCAGAGATGGGATTTGATCTTATAATCTTGCCTCAAAACTGAAAAAAAACAATAATTCTACATAGTGTCAGAAAAAGACTAACATGATCCCGTAATTTTACTCGAAAATACCCCCCCCCCCCCCCACACACACAACTTTCTTCCGCAAAGATATGCAATAGTTTTCATGGGCAGTATGAATGAATGAACTTGACACTATGTCCATGAATCTGAACTGCCAACAGGCTGTTGTTATGTCTCTAGCACATAATCCATCACTTGTTTTGATTGAACGTCCTAGATATCTAAAATCTTTGGCATTTTGCAGCAGGTGGAAAACACTCAGAGCTCTACAACATTTCCTTTTCTGGGCCAATTTTGACAAATTTTCAGACTCAAAGAATACAGCTGAATATTGTATCACATTTTAGCTAAAGGTTTGTAATTTCAAAATTATACGTTTTGAAGGTAGCAGATGCCTCGTTGTGGAGGAATCACATTATAAATGGAGGTAATCTCTTAAATAAATTGTTGAAATAAAAGCAAAATCATTGTTGCTTATTTTCATGAAAAGAGAGCAGAATATTCCAGAAAGAAAACTTCAGAATGCTGAAAATACTTTGCCATGCTTAATAAAGTACAGAAGAACTGAAAAAAAAAAATACAACGCTGAAATACGGGAAGGAAAGACAATGTTTCAGAAAACATTACATCAGTGGAAAAGTTCACTCATAAAACTTTCTTCACTATAGCAATTTTAGAAAAACAATAAAATGTTAAAGAAAATATCGTAATTAAAGCAAAGTTTGAACATTTACAGGAGTTTGGTACTGGTTCAGAATAAAATTTACATTATTTACATGTTATTTACGTTACGTTGTTTTATGTATTATATTTGAATGTATGCAATTTCATGATCTACATATTTATTATTAAATTTAACTAAACTTACTTTCTGATCCATAAAAAAAAACACCTGAAGAGAGATAAGCAATTTAAAAAAAAAAAAAAAATTAACACATACCAAAATTTGAAAAGTTGTAATTTAATTTTTTATTTTTTTTTAACTATCACTTTTTTTTTTAAATCTTTTGGCCTTCTGGTTGTCTTTAATGCACCTCTCCTTCTCATTTCTTCTGTTATGTTATTGACCAATTTTTCATCTTCTTTCTGTAATAGAAAGCCTGCTACTCATCTTTATTCCTGATCTGTTACTTCATTTAAAAGAATAAAACAATAAGGATGAAGAAAATGCATGGATCAAATCTAAATGAATGCTCATGGCGTAGAACCATGGTATTGATCCGTGATTTCAGTATAATAAAACACCCTTTACAGCATTATTCACCTCAGTGTGGCTCTTTGATGGAAAGAACCGTAAAGTTCCTCTATAAACCACCCTTTGATAAGTTTAAACAAATTCAAAATATAACCCTAAAAACATGGTCAAAGAGTCCGGTACGATTCCTGCCATCACTATCGAATTTGAAGATGGCAGCCCGGTCACAGTGAGAAATTGACGGTATATGGCACTAAAAGCGCCTTTAATTAACGTTCTAACTGTCAATTCGCTGAAGTTAACACAGCTTCTCACTCCACATTCACTGCATTCATAATATTTATGAGGCCATTATATTATGCCTTCGAAAAGAAAACTAAATGTTTAGATCTAGATCGCAGTCGCGACCATAAAATCACGACCGGCAGGCGACATTGCGTAAATTAATAGCATTTACTCACCCTAAACAAAGAAATAATCCAAATTCCACATAGAAATGGTAACAGTACACCACAAAATTCAAGTTTTTGCCCGTTTCGTTCAGTTCCAAGTGATATCCCAGTGATAAATGAATGAAATCAAATTGTTGCGACCGCCATATACGGCAGACATCAGCACCGGATGTGAGATTTTAATACCGGAAAGAGGAGATCGTGATAGAATTAAAACAACTAACTTTCTCACCAATCTGTTCAGCTCAAACGAAGCGATTTTTTTTCCAAGGTGTTTTTTTGTGTGTATTTTTTAACATTTCCTTTCATAGACTCATCTATTGAATACCTCTAATTAGGTCTTTTAGATATGAATCTAACTCCCTATTTCATAGCTGTCTGAAAAAGGAAATGTGTGATGTCGGGATTCCTGTAGATGAGATGTTTTGAAGGCAAAATAAACACACTAAAACATATTTTTGCACATCAATACTGCTTATGCAGTTAGAAGAAAAGCAGAAAAGTTGAACAGAGACAAAATATAAGGACAAATTACTGATAAATTATTTCAAGCATGTTGCTATTACAAGAAATGCATTTTTCTCCTCTGGAGTGTTTTCTGCCAGCAGAGTTTTGTCAATCTTGCTCTCTTTAATGACAAATTGTTCCAGCATGCATTACTTTTGCCTTTTTGGTATTAAACTTGCAACATGCTCTTCCTCTTGTTCTGTCTACACTGTGTAGAACTTTCTCCATGCTGGTGATGTTGTTTGCTGGTAGTGTGGTATCACCAGCATAGTGCAGATTTATTTAATGCCACTTAGATTTAGATCTAAATCTAAATCACAAAGTCAGAATAGTTGAATGAAATATATCTAAAAAATCACCATAAACATAAGCTCTATTCATCGATTTTTTTATACGACAGCCTCCAGTTCTAAAATAACAATGTAAGGGTCTAGACCTAGACTCCAGATCTACTGAGGGATGCAGTGGCTCTGTGGTTTGGCGTCTGCTCACGGAGAAAACGGGCCAGGATCCACTCGTGGGTCCTGTATTGGGGGATGGAAGGACACGAAGATCGAAAACCCGCATTTTTTCAGTGACTCAATGGTCCCCTGGCTTCCAGTGGATAGGGAAGCCTGATGTCTAGCCTTCTCAGATAAGGACAAATATATTTCGGAGGTCCCGTGTGTACGTTACAGTTGACAGTTCAAAATCTATGAAAGAGTAGGCTGCGTGCCGCTGTCCGGGCAAAATTTCCAAATTCCAAATTTCCACCCACAAAATTTCTCAGCAAAAATTGGCAAGTTCTAAAAAAGCCCAGATAATCCTACTTTCTTTGGACTGAAAGACTTAAGAAAAACAAACTAGATCTACTCCAGACTTGGGCATGTCAACCTCAAACCTGTATGAGATAAGATAGCGTTTCTAAGCAAAACGCATCGATCTAGATGAAATAGATCAGTCGCGATTTGTCAATATTTCCATAATGACATAGTACCAACATAACATTACAAGATATAAACACTAAGCCTAACTGATGGAAAGAGTACATCACCAAGCTTCCATTCAGTGTAACAGGATCAGGCAAGTCAAAGACTGCCGCCATCTTTCAACAAACTAGTAATAAAATAATTTTCTTGATTGAAAGAGCTTCCTATCCATACATTTCAATCCTCACATTAACAAGATTTGATTAAAGTATCATGTTGCCGATGTGTTTTACAAACCAGTCCAAGTCATTCATCTTTATCCAAATTTTCGTTATTTTCTCCCAGCCCAGCTCTTTGTTCCTTTTTACCAAAATAAGCCTGAAAAGTTAAACTGAATCATTTACAATGCATTAAAAATTTTGATATTCACTTGTGTATGACATGTTGTTTTAAATATTTGTTTTACTTGAAAAATGTTGAATTATCTGGCCAACCAATCTACCTGATGTTTTCTTCTGTGGAGTGGATGTGAACAGCTCGTTCAAATTATAGAATTAGATTTATTCATTCGCGGCAGCTTAGTTCCAAGTCAGTCGTGTTGCTCAGTGGCAAGATGCAAAATCAGTTGAATTTCCAACGCTTTGGTCATGGACAAAGTATTGACAGCGGAGATCAAGGAACATGGCAGCCTATCCAAATGCAGAAGCAGACTCAAGCCCAAGAGGATACGTATTTTACCGGCGTTTGTTCACAAGCCAATGCAACTTACTACACTACGCAGCAAACAGTCGGTGGAAATGGCTCTGGATCAGGACCAAGCAGTGGTGCAACAAATTTTAAAAATATTGGAAGCAAAGGTCCTCCAGGTGGTGGAATAGGCCCGAACCAATCTCAGTACCTGCAGGGTGATATGCGGGACAGATCAGGGGGAAATGGAAATCTGAATATGATTGATGATGGTGACAGAGGATACTATGGTTTACCGAATGATTCCTATATGACAAGTGCAGGTGGAAATACAATGGGAATGAACACACCCAGTACTGGTGATGGAAACATGATGGGTGGAATGAATTCAGAAGGAAACATGAATTCAAATTGTGAGGGAACTATGATGGATGTGAACGTCAGAAGTGGAAGAAATAGAATGGGAATGCAGACAGGGGATAGAGGAAATATGATGGGTATGAATGCAGGTGGAGGAGGAAACATGATGGATATGAATGCAGCTGGAGGAGGAAACATGATGGGTATGAATTCAGGTGGAGGAGGAAACATGATGGGTATGAATTCAGGTGGAGGAGGAAACATGATGGGTATGAATTCAGTTGGTGGAGGAAACGTGATGGATATGACTTCAGGTGGTGGCGGTAATGTGATAGGTCCTGGCAGGCGTTCAGGTAGGGGAAGAAATATGATGGGAAATTCGCCTGGTAATGTTAGAGAAGGCAGTTTAGTGAATCCAGGAAATGCTATGAGTGCAAGAAACAATAGCAGGAATTCAGTGGGAATGAGGGGTAATGGTAATCATATGATAGGAAGAAACTTCATGCCGCATGACAACATGCCAATGAATGACAATAATATGGCAATGGACAGTGGTGCTATTGCAAATCAGTTTCAGAAACACTTGATGGCAGCCGTTGGTATGGGAAGAGAGAACTGGCAAAACAACCCTTCTGGAAATGATGGAGGATATAATGATAGTGGCAGCTTTCCAGGTCGAGGAAGGAGAGGAAGAGGACTTAACAGATTTAAGGGGCCTGATATGTTTTATCAAAGCTCTGGACCAACAATGGAAAGATCTCAGTTTGGACCACAGCGTGGTGGGGGAAGACAGAATTTTCATGTTGGAGGAGAGGATCAGCTTACAGTAAATCTCAGTGCTTCAAATTATAACTATTGGTGCTTCTTACGGAAAAAATTCAACAAACGTGATAATGATCTAGCAGAGCATCTTTTTGACATTCATGAAAAATTTTGTCATCACTGTAAGGATAGGTAATTGACTTTAGTAATCACGGTATGCTAACCTTCCCCACTTTGGCCTTTTTTTTTTTTTAAACAGAATAATGATGTTTGATGATGCTAGTTATTCTCGACATTGTTTTTTTTTTAATGGTATTCAGAAAGTATTTTTTGACAGACAAGCTCTTTCAATTTGTGATTTCATCATTTAGGCCACATTATATTCACTATAGGGAACGAATCAAGTGAAAGTTGTTAGTCTTCAAGATGAACAAAAGCATGCATGTAACCGTCATACCCTCATTCTCATTTTGTCATTATGATGATATAAAAAGCCATTGTTTGGGGGAAATAGATAAGTATCACAGTCTTTCTCTTCATTTTTGTGAGCTAGATCTATCAGTGCACTGGATTAACAGTACCGATATTGAGAGTACAGCACTGTGTTCTTTCTCTATTATTATTCCACCCCTCCTCCCCCTTCCCAAAATAAAAGAATGAAATATAATTATGCAGAGGTCATGCTAAACATACAAACTTCTATGTGATATCTACATGTATTTTTGATATTTTTTATCACCGGCTAATTTCCCTTGCCTAAATATTCCTTATCTTATACATGTAATATCGATAGTGTCATTGGTCTCTCTATATATATCCAGGATTGAACTGTAATTTATAATGGTAATTGGATTTAAAAATAGAAAAAAAAATGTGAAGTATGAAATTTTATTTTCACCACAAATAAAAGACTTAAAAGATGTAATGAAAAATAATATTTGCTTGTTATTACATATTCTTTTTTTTTTGTGTGTGATCTTCCAGGATAGAAGAGAAAAAATATGGGAAGAGGAAAAAAATTGCGGATGAGCCGCCTCGAGGTAGATGAAGAAATTTACATCTATGAATCACAATATTGAGTTTTTTTTTAAAACTCGAAATTGAAAAAAATATTTTATTTTTTTATTCATGATTAGTTTATTGTAACATTAATTCAGTGATAAGAAATTTACAATACATCAGTACATTTCAATCCCTCACTATAAGTCAATTTCTCCTTAGATAATAGTACTCATTGAGATGGCATTGCTGAACACATACTGTGAAGAATAGTTAAGAAATACTATTGTACTTGAGGTCTTAATGTGGGCCGTTTCTGATCAGTTATCAGGTTTATGCTGTAAGCTGAAATTTCTGAAATAATATATAGCGAAAAGAATTTTTAAAAAAAAGAAGAGAAAAGAAAGGCTGGTCAGGATAATAGACAAAATGAATTTGTGAACATGAACATTGCTTAAAAAAGGAAATAATATTTTCCTAATTATTGTATTGCAGCTCAGCCTGTCCCAGTAGAGGAACCTGAGGAAGAACTTACAGAAGAAGAGCTGGAGATAAAGAAATTGATGGGCTTTGCAGGATTTAAATCTACAAAGGTACATATCTTCTTTATTTTCTTATATGGGCGCTGAATTTTTGCACCAGTTTGTAAGTCTTCAGATGAGTTATTGCCATCAGCTTACCTCATCCTTTCAGAAAATTCTTAGGATGTCTTACAAGTTTCTCTTATAAATGTATATTTGTTGTTTGTTTGTTTGATTATATTTTTGTCTTTTTAATTTTTTTTTTTTTTCTTGAGATGACCAAATTGAGCATGTGAAGTATTGGTAAAAGACAAAATTTACCTTATGTTCTGTTTTATTAGACTTTTTTTTGCATCATTGTGGAAATGGCCTGTAAATATAAATATCAATCAGGCAAAAAAAACTTTTTTTTTTTGTTTTACAGGGATCAAGAGTGAAAGATAACAGTTACAATTCAGTTTCTGCTGTGAACAGAAAGAGGTGAATATAAAAAAAAATGTTCTGAGAAGATTGTTGTGATCCTGAACTTTTTTCTTTTGTTATTTGTGTATGATTAAGTGAAAACATGTTAAATGTCAGCATCTTGTCCTCCATGTTACAAGTTATACATTTTGCTTTATTAGGTATTCGTTTCAAATCCTGCAGGTGTGAATAACAGTATTTTATCCTAAATTTGTGGATTTGACTTCAACAACAAGATTTTGCGTTCTGTTTTCTTTTTCTTTTTTTTTTTTCCTTGGAGGGCAGGTCTTACGTTGACAGTAGTACATTTTAATACATATTTGAAATTTATCCCCAGATCAGAGGAAGCGGAAGATCAAAGTAAGTACAGTGTCAGTGGTATCCTTCTTTCATTTGTTTGAAGTTACTGAACTGACCCTCTCTCATGAGCTGATAAAATAGACTGCAAAGTGGTGCTTTAATGCGTAATTGCAACTCTGTCAGTCAAATTTATATTGTGTCAGAATGACACCATTACCATTATCAGTAATAAAGTTGAAACTTCTGTTCATCAAAAAAGGCAGAACTTGCTCATAGTTGCATGATTTAAAGTATAATCCTTGCCATTTTTAAAACTTTAGTAGCTTTTGTAGGCAAATGAGAGGATGTCAAATGAGCTTTGGTTTCTACTTTAAAGAAAATTCCAAGCAAAGGATTTTTAGTTTCTTGTTACTGCCATTACAGCCACAACTCTGACTGAGGAAGAGAAAAGGATGATTGCATCAATTGGTGGGTTCTCTGTGTTTTCAAAGGTGAGTCAATTTTATGAACTTTGCCCTTACGTTGTTTTTGACACTTTCTAAATTATGATATGAATTGAAATTTAACATAGTTTATAACATGTCTGTTTTGAAATTATTTTACAGTTGATATGATGGAATGTGCAAATGTTACCACAAAGTTATTGGCTGAAGACAAATAAAGGTGCTTATAAATTTATATAACAGAGTTTGGCTGGGGTGAAAAGTTAAGTTCATGACAAAAAGTCATGTAAGCTTCCATGTTATTTGTGATTCCCTTTGAGTTGAACTAGTGGCATGTGCATTGATTGTAAGAGTGATGATAAATAAGATTCAGGATATTCCCAAGAATTTTTGACATGATTAAATGAATAATCTGTGAAATACAGTTCTTGTTAAGAGGTTCATTTCAAAAGTTAGGTTTTATTCTTTCATATGTTGAAAAGTTTTAAATGAAGAGTATTGATAAGTGGTAGAACATATCTTTCAGATGATAGTTACTCGAAAGTAAAGACAGTATTTTAAACAAAATGTTGCTTTTTTTTTCTTTCATCAGATTTGAAGGTTATTGGTCATTAAGTTTTAGTTTATATGATAAGTGTTATGATTCCATGTGTATAGGATTGAAGTTTAACTCTTCAGGGTGATACCTCATGTACATCAAAGCCAGGCTTTGGTGCACCAGCAGTGAACTTTGAACCTGTTGAAGACAGTGGCCCTGGTTGTTCCAATGAGTCTTTGGCTGACAAGAAAATGGAAAGAAAAGATTCGAAGGATCACAAAGAGACAAAAACGTAAGTAACTTGGGAAGAAATTTCATTACATTATATCTGTTTATCAGTTTGTACAGATGAAAGTTGTGAAACTGATATTTTGTTATATTTAGACAACAGGCTTGACTGAGTGGAGAATTTCCCACATATTTTGTATAGGAATCAAAGAAAAAAATAATTTGAAATTCTGAAACATTTCCCTGTGGGCATGTACTTACCAAGAGTTCAGTGTGCATTTATTACTAATGAAAGTTATATAGCACATACAGGGGATGTCACATTTTGTAAAAAAACATTATGGTAGTCATTGTAGTATTGATGGTGCTTAGTTTTGTAAAAGTCTGCATATATAAAATTAGCATACCATACAACTCCCTGCAAGTGGTAGCAATGTTTGGATCCAGAAAAATACTTGAAACCAGTTTTGCAGAAATTGAAGAATTGTGCAATTGACAGTGATGCTTCTTTAAGTTATATTTTTTGTCTTTTTTTCTTATTGTGTTTTTGTTTGTTTGTTTGCATGTATGTGTGTTTTTGGTATGGCTTTTTTGTTTGTTTGTTTTTTTCAGTTAAATACAAAATTCTTGTCAGTGTTAAAATGCAGGATTGTACTTTTTATACATAGTATTATTAATATTGATGGAATTCCTGAGGATGTTCACAATAACAGAACCATAATTCAGTAATATATTCGTTTCCTTTTTAGCACATGATTGTGCAGCTATGTTTTTGTTTTTTGTGACTTACGGTTTATTAATTACTCTTCATTTCTTTTTCTTTTTTTTTTCAGGGGTGAGAGTGCAATACAAAAGCAGCATGAGGAAAATAAAGAGACATGGCGATAAAAGATGTGAAGGATTTATGATTAAATTGTTTGGTTTCAGTCTATGATGGTATGCATTTAAAGATGCAAAAGAGGAAGTGCTAGTGACCTTTATGGGTTTTTAAGATAAGGAATTTGTTTTCTTTATAATGGTGAAAATCAGAAGTATCTGTTATTCTAGTTTTATCTCAGTTGTTTGACGAATGTTGGAGTAGTTCAATTGCATTCACAAGTAGTTATGACATTGTTGGATTTGATACAAAATATGCTTGAAATCTAGGACAGGGACCATAAAGCTTTGCAGTGAGATAGAGATAAGTAGATAAAACAGTATACTATTAGGAGCTGGAGACTGTGATAGTCACTGTTATACATTTTTACAACATTTTTGTTGTCATTGTCCTTATTTATAAGAGTCTGAAATATATCATTTTTTATTACAAATTTTTGGAGTCGCTCTTTGTTTATATAGTATCTATATCAACTTACTATGGCTCTAACAAGTGTGAGTTTTCAGTACAGAACTTCAAGGAAAACCATGAAAGAAAAAAGAGTTCAATAATCAGACAAATATTTTTTTAGCTTGAATTTAAAGTGCCTATAGAAAAATATTTACCCTGAGGATAATGACAGAGTGTAGTAGCATTTATGTTGAACTGATGATGTATTATTTGGTGGTGACGATGATAATGACTCTGAGCTTGACATTGGCAGTAGTTGCTAGTTGAGAGATCTGGTCTGACTTACCGCAGAACTGTTGAATATCATAAGACTGGTCCTCAATAGTTATATTGTTCATTTGTCAAGCTAGTCATCAGCTGCTGAACTTTTACAGACATCTGAATTATTGATGCTTTTTTTCCTTTTTTTTTTTTTTTTTTTAATGACTTCAAGCAGCTTCCTGAAAAACATGATGATAAGCTAAAAGCAGTAATTTTAAGCAATGCTATAAAAAAAAAAAGGGCAAAAATATGACAAACACACACACACGAAGTAAATTCTTGACATACATGTATTTGTACTACATGAATAAATACACAAAACTAGGGCAGTAAAGCACACTGGAAAAATGTGAGACAGCTGAAAATTTGCAACTGCAAATACAACGATAAGTTAACATCCAGATTTCCTTTTTCTTTATCTATGACTGTTGTTATAAATCAATAAATACAAAACTATCATAATACATGAAAAGAGAATTTGTGCCCAGAGTTTATATCTTTGTATCGGTATGTGATAAGCATATATTGTACAACACATTTTTAGATCTGAAGATTTAGAATTGGCAATATTGATTTGTTAAAAATTATATTATTGACCTCAAAGAATAAGATTGTTGAAGGAAGTAGCTCTTACCTTATAAAATGGTGGAACTATCATAGAAAAAGATTTCAGAAAACAGCAGTGCTCATACATTGATAATGGAGTGAAAGGAACTTTTAGTTATAGATGTATACATATAACATTTATACATGTACAGTACCGGTATTATATGTAAAGTTCAGGAATGGATTGATCTCATTCATTACATCTTTGCTGTATATTCCTTTTAAGTTTTGTCGTTGGAATATAACAGGGACTGTGAAGTTAATGTCACTGTAGATGTATTGTGAGTGTTTGAGAAAGTTTATCAGTCAATGTTAATTAGTTTAAGAAATTACTTATAGTCAAAGGGAATTTTGTGACCAGCACAAAATCTCTCAATTTCCAGTGTTGTTTTCTATCTTATATTGAGGATGAATAAGTCAAATTCATCCATATATGGTTCTGTATATATTTACTGAAGAATGTTGGCAATCACTACAAGAAATAGGAGAACTTGAAAGAAGAGTTTTGTTTCAGTTAGTGCAATTCTAGATACATGTATACATATAGATGTGTATGGTTTTGTTTTGTTTTGTTTTTTGGTTGTGGTCTGTGCTCTTAGATCTGCCCAGTCATTATTGACATTATCTGATAGACAATCCTTTGTCAATATTTTCTTCATACTGAATCAAAATGTCGATTTTCATGGGTTAGAAAAATAGCAGTATCATAGTGCAGATCTGAATGTATTTTTGCTTTTTGAGTTCATATTTTTTAGTGAGATTTTTAGTAGCTTGCAAGTAAGCTTGTTGTATATTCTGTATGGTAACTTAATTATCCTTTTATTATCCATCTTGTTTTGATAGGACAATGGATATTAGTGGGATAGAATAGTGTTGTATGATATTTTGTGTTTTCAGGTGGGTTTCATTATCTAATATGTGTATGGAGAAAAAAACACATGCAGTTTGAAATAAAAGAAAACTTTTAACTGCAAAAGTTCAGGTGAAGCTTCTCAGTTTCGGAAATTAAATTTGAATGGTATGTAACTGCATGAAAGAACTATCAGCCAATGATATGAGGAGAGACATATGCTTGTACACTCATTAGATTTTGCATTTGGAGATCCATTTAACCCTATAAGTGTCAAGATGACTACAGAGGTGCTAATTTTGCCATAATCATTCTTATTCCTGATCATGAAATGACAATTTGGCTTAGACAGACACATAATGTAGTTCCACAATTAAGACAATTTAATTCTGGGGCGACGATAAGATGACAATCTTGTTATTGTATTCTATGATAAGCACAATGTAATTCATATGTAAAGTATAGTTGAGAATAAAAGGCCCTCCAGCAGATTGCACCTTGCCTTGACACTTTTTGGCTTAAAAAATAAACCTGTCATAGTAATGTGTACATTATCATAACTATATGCCTAGCAATGAATTTCTAGACTTAAGATATATTTCTGTACGTGACAGCGTGTTCTTTACACTTCACAGAAATTGTGAGCAGTGTCTCAGGTTAATGAAACAGAGAAAGTCAGTGTGAGCAGTCAAAAGATGTCAGATTTTTATACAGTTGTGTCTTTATTATCAGATTGATTCATTCAACTTTTATCATCATCAATGATATGATCAAGTCAGCATTCGTTAAACGAGTTTTGAAACTTTAGCAATACCAGTATTGAAAAGATGACACACATGATATTATCATGGACAGCAGTGAGGAAAACAAGAACTAAATTACTGATCCATTGAAGTGACAGAAAAAAAAAAATTCATGCAGTCCTGTGGTGGTGAAAAGAAATATAATTCTTCATTTAAGTTATTTGCATCTGTTTATTTTCAGTGCATTATTGTTGTTTATTTCTATTATTGATCACAAATAGCTGAGCATGTTTTAATTGATACAATGTATGATAATGTTGCATTTTTATGTATAGAGTGCTTTTTTCACTACAAACAGATATATAACATTTGTATTTTGGAGTACAGTAATGATGTATTTTGATTCAACATCATTAGATGACTGTCTATGGTGACATCAGTTATAAGTTTCCAAAACAGAGTTAACCCAAGGGATATAATCACGGACTCGTGTGAAAACAGCAGGAAAACTCTCGGGTCGATATCTACTTGTGAAAGACACAAGTCCAGCCAGGATGTATTGGTCATCTTTCTGACAGACTAGAGGACTTCCACTGTCACCCTGCAAAGATACCATCATATTGCATGTAAATGTCTTGTCATCAACATTCACAGATACCAGGAACATTCCTCTTTTTAGAATGAATACATGTATACTCACAAAGCATTATCTATGTCATACATTGGTTCAGTGAATCCAAGAAATCATAATGGTAGGATATGAAGAATTCTACTGTTTTGCCTTTATATGGGACAGTAACATGTTCTCATACTTGTGAGGAAAAGTTTGGACCCAATCGTACATTCATTTCCAGTGTGCAGATCAAAAACAGAATATCCAAAGTACATGAGATAAAGATCTAATCTATGTTTACATGAATTTCATCTCATAGATTTAGTTTGTTTATAGTTGAGAGGGTAAGGTGCTGAGATATATGCATATATATTCATTGAAATGAGAATTGGAAGCTGTACGTAAATTTCACCTACAGTTTTATGTTGTGGTATGGTAGGGTCTCCATGTGATTTAGGTACATTGTATGTTGTAATGTTTTCATTGATGATATTGCATTTGTCAGTATTTTGACCCCTTATGGCTTTAGTGAATGAACAAAAATAAAAAGGTACATGTATATATGTACATATATCTAGTTAACAAACACTACTGAGAAATCGCGATGCATCTCAAAAATCTGAATCAATAATGCTGTGGATAATCAATAAGTTGAAAGTTGAATAAGCTATGATCAGTCAACCTTCCATCGAACTACATGCACATCTATCAGCCTGTGCTGTGTTCTGCTTTATTGAGTTTTGTATCACATATACAGTGGAACCTCGGTAGTACGATCATGGCTTAACACGATCTCCCGTCTAACACAACCTTTTCACAAAGTCCGGTTTCAACCCTTCTTTAAACATACTAATTTATTTTCAATAACACGCTGAGATTTGCCTGCTCAACCCGCATAGCACGTTCGGTTCATTTGGACAGTAACTGTTGTCAGTCGTCCACGCTAGCCACGTGCTATGAAAACATTGAAAAGTCCGCTTTCTCGCTACCCTGGGCATTGTTGCTGGCAGTGCCAGAAGGCTGACTACATGTACATGTAGTATCATGGCTGGTCCATCCCTCTCACCCCTTTCACATGCACATGTGATCAGTGTCATTTATTCATAATGTTACGTTAACTAGGATTTGCTTGAGCCCACCCCTAGTTCACTTGTCTTCAACTTCAACCGTGACTGTGGTGCGCAACGTCAAAAGCCTACACACTACAACACACCACTGACCAGTGGAATCATCGTGCATCACGCACTGTCACCTAGCCGATCTCGCCGACCTTTTTAATAACAGGGATGTCAAACTTTCAACTTTAGTCGGAATTCCAACTTTTTGGTCGTTGTCGACTTTCCCTCTTCAGGTCGCTCAAGTGCCGACCATTGTTGATCGCGGTTTCATAGATCTAATAATAATAATAATAAATGCGTTATAAGTCCCACATGGATAGATCATAGATAACAAGTTTTGCGCATGCTTCAGACGCGAGTCGAACTGCTGTTTGGTGGCTGTTTGAAGACCGAGATCGAAGTTCGTAGCACTAAATTCCTCACACCCAACAACATGCAGTCAATGGTAGCATGAGAGTTCAAAATCAGCACACCAGAGTACCAATAACAACAAATAATTTGCTCATGATCTTAGAGAGACTAGTGTAAGAGGACTGCTATTCGCCGTCTAGAGCTAGAAAATAGATCTAGTCAAGTTAGATAGTCTATGCTTGATGATTATGATGACCACACTGTGTGTAGGATCATACAGTTCTTTGAATTTCCACTAATTGTATAATTTTAAAGTCTCATCCCAGGATCATGTGAAAACTTGCGAACTTTTTCAAAAGAATGCAAACTTCTAGCATGAGAAGTCTAGATTTTGTAGAAGGTCTTACGTAACCGGACAGCGCCAGACTGCCAAGATCCAAAATTGGGGGGGGGGATGTCAAAATTTTCCGACTTTTTTTGTGAAAACAGTCTGACTCTAATAAGTGTATATAATAATAGATATATGTTGTTTTATTTCAAATGTATTTCTATGCCTTTTCTTCATGTTTCCAAAAATCAGCACGGGTTTGGACAAGAAAAATGGTTGATCTTGATAACACGATCGTTCGAGTTTGGTCCCAAGGGTGAGCGTGTTATCGCGGTTCCACTGTATCTCCACAACAAGCTTTATGTTTCAATATGGGGAAAATGTTCATGGAAGCAGATATATTTACTAAATAAGACATAAATCCATCCTATGATGGGTCCATTAACTGTCTATGCCCATGTCTTTTCAGGATAAAAATTTATGATGTTAACTTAAAATGACCATCCTTTATGATTATTGGTGCTTTATTTGTGATGGAATGTCAAGCAAAATCATATGTATATATGAAATGACATCTGATTACCTCTTTACAGACTTGACTATATAATTTGAAATGCCAAATTCATGATCTCATTTGAATATGGACATCTAGTCATTAAATTACACATAATTATCTATGAATCAAGCAAAACTTCTCAGTTGATGAGACAGAATGAAAAAAAAAAAAGAGAAAGAAGACAAAGATGATACATTTTCTATAAGCAACAGTGCTGATGTTTTGGGAAGATACTTTTCACATGAATTTATCCACTTCATCTGTAAAACTGAACACAATGAAACTTGAAAATGAATCACTTTATTAGGTTTTCTGCATGGAGATACCTTATACACATAACAATAATGTGAGGCACAGGTATTTTTTAGATATATGTAAGTATGAAACAGGAATTGTTTTTCATGAATCAAAAGTGTGCAATGAACGTACAGACACATGTAGTGTATAGCATACCTGAAGGATTAATTCTCACAATCAGATATAAAAATCATCTAATATGAATGCCATTCAATATCTTATACAATCGAGTCCACTAAAACCGAACTCTGATTGAACGAATTTCTGATAAATGGAATAAAAACAAGCAATCGATCGATAATCAAGCATCCTGGCAGAGCCTACAGTACAGATATACATGTAAATGTACTACACATTATTATGTATTACATAATTACATGTATTATAAAGTGTGTAGATTATGCTATAACAGAGCGCTGCGCCGGTGTTATGTTGTTGGCCTTCTCCCAACATGACGGGATAGGCCAGATTCTACATTGTGCTAGTTTTTTTTTTTACTTGCGGTTGACTCGCTTAATAGACACCCTCACAGGCTATGTGATGGCTTTCTTTAACTGTTTTCAGAGTTAAAATTTCATTAATAGCCCTCTTGAGGGGTAAACCTTACTGAACTGCCCTTTTTAGGACTAAAACATTAACAGTCCTTTTCAGTTTTTTCCAGGGTTAAAACTGACACCATTCTACCTCTACCTTTCTTAACATCACTTTTGCTTTCAACACAGTCTTTAATAAGGCTAGCAATCAATTATACAAGAGGACTTGAACTTAATTAAGATAAATGCAAAGTTCGGGAGCCATAGCGCAATTTCCGTATGAAAGGAATAATCCTGTAACAAAATTATTAAAATAGTACCTCATTAGTCATTTGAGAA
>JBCEWB010438144.1:0-20051 GCA_039654565.1 Peronia peronii | reverse complement strand
TAGATAGATAGATAGATAGATAGATAGATAGATAGATAGATAGATAGATAGATAGATAGAGAGAGAGAGATAGAGAGTGTGTGTCTGTGTATAACAGAAGGGGACAGACAGACAGACACGCAGGCAATAGACAGACAACAGAAAAACATGTTCCAGACAGACACAGAAGACAGACCGAAAGATGGACAAAAAAGAAACAGATTGACCCAAGCAGACAAAGAGAGAAAGAAAGAGAGAGAGAAAGAGAAATGAAAGCAGAAATTCCCCCGGCAGAAGTGCCTGGAGAACGGGTGTAAGCCACTCATCGCTTCGTCTGAACCGTCAGCGCAAACAAACGGTCGCTGAGTGCTAAATAATTTGGAACAATCCAAACTTTTCTTTGTTGTTTTACCCATGTTGAATGCACATTGTGAAGGCAAACAGGTGACTTGTTGGTTTAATGGATTCCAGCCAGGTAGATCAGTCTGCTGAGGCTCCCGCATTTATCTCCACTGAGGAAGATCTCCATCCCATCCACTGAAGGCCTGTGCTCGATCTAGGAATTTCACCTGATCAATCAATCAATCAATCAATCAATCAATCAATCAATCAATCAATCGATCAATCACTCAATCGATTGATTTATAAGCGATAACTCGATCAATTAATTAATTTAATTAACTAATCAATCAATTAATTATTCTGTCAATATATCAGTCAATTTATCCATCCATCTATTCATTCATCCATACCCCCATCCATTCATCCAACCCTCCATCTGTTTATTAATCTATCCACCAAACCATCTATCTGTCTATCCCTCTATCTATCGAATCTAAACATCGATTTACCAATCCATCCATCTATCCAGCCAATCAATCAATCAATCAATCAATCGATCAATCAATCGATCAATCAATCAACCATAGTTGAAGCACAGAAGAAACAAAGAAAATGAGACCGAAGGACAAGAAAACTAATAATGAAAAGATATAACAGGGCCAGGCAGAAACTTCAGATTTGGAGTTTTGACTTCACTGAATTCACTGCCGAGAGGTTGATTGTGATGTTGAAGACCTGTCTTCGCTTAACCGGACCTTAGTGTGCCAGCCGGTAGACGACGAGTACTCACCCTCCCACCACAGCGGCCTTTGATCTCCAGCCCTTAATGGGATTTCAGCACGTAACCCGCCCAAGAATTCACGACACAGGATGGAAGGGGGCGGAGTGGAGGAGAGGGGGGAGGGGGGGGGGAGGGAACTAGAAACGACAGTAGGTTATTGTGGCTGGGTATCTGTCAGTCACTCCCTCCTTCCATCTTTCTTGATTGTTATATTTTCAGAATTCTTCTCTCTCTCTCTCTCTCTCTCTCTCTCGGTCCCTTCATTCATTTATGCATTCATCAATTATACTTCGTACATTCCCGAACTATCCATCCAACCATCCATCCATCCATCCATCCATCCCTCTATCCATCCATCCATCCATCCATCCATCCTTCCGCCCACTCATCCTTCTGTCCATCAACCTATCTTCTCTCAGCTATTTGTCTATCCCTCTGTCTGTCATGGACTGTGCATATAGTCGTTCCATTTTTCTCAGCATAATCACCGTATCTGACAAAAATGTAATACTTTTTTTTTCTTTCTCTCAAGCTTATTATCCCTACATGACAAACACCTGTTATCCTGAGGGCTCTAAAGTTATCCTATTTTTTTTTAAATCTCCTTTCCCGCAGATTTCTCCTAATTACCGGATTCAACACACACATAAAATCTGCCATGAATAATTCATTCAAGTTGCGGGCACTTAAATCCCTATCATTAATAACCTGCCATCATTTTGTGTAGGAAATTGATTCGTTTATCTTTTCCAGCTGGGCATATCGAATTTTTCATTGACGCAGGGAGATAAATCTGCTTCTCCCGCTAACCTCTCTATCCGCTCCCCACTTACCTCCCCCTCCCCTTATAATAATCTGATACAAAAACTAAAACAACAATAAAGCCCACAGAATTCCCAATCTCAGACGTCGAGATGATCCAGCTGCCAGGCCACGATTTGAGCATTAATTTTTGAAAAAATAAATAAATAATTCAATGAATAAATAAATTGTCTACTTTCGTGGCTTTGGCCGGAATTTCCCCAGGATTTGGGGCCAGAAATGGCTTCGCTGCTGGCTGTTTGCTTAGGAAAAACTGGTGCGACTATCTGATTATTGCAAGCCCGGAATTGAATTATTGCTAGGCGATGGATTGTTTTCTCTGGCAGTCTCCATGTGGAATTCTCCACTCTAGACTTTGATTACTGACTTTCCTTGTCAGGCTGAGTGTTCGTGTGTGTGTGTGTGTGTGAGTGAGTGTGTATGAGTATGAAGTGAAGTGAATGTGAGTGTGTTAGAGTATGTGTGTGAGCACGTGTGTGTGTGAAGAATTATATGTGTGTGAATGTGAGGATATGTGAGTGTGTGTGTATATGAGTGTGTGTATGTGAGTGTGTGTATGCGCGGTTGTGGCAGGGTGCTGTGTGGGAGGATGTGTGTGTGGGAGCGTACATGTGTGTGAGAGGGTATGCGTGTCTGTGGAAGGGTGCGTGTGTGTATGTGGGAAGGTGCGTATGTGTGTGTGTGAAGGGAGCTGTGTGTGGAGCATGTGTAAGTGTGTGAGTGTGTGTGTGTGTGGGTAGGTGTGCATGTATGACAAGACATAAGTCTATTGACCTCCTCCGACAGGTTATCAGGGCTGGTTAGATCCGGATCAGCTGTTTGGCCCGACACTGTATGGACAGTCCAGCCTTCATTAAGCGGACGACAAGACAACTACAGGAAATAGTGAAAGAGATGGTCGTGCAAGGAAGGGTAATCATATATTTGTATCATAACGTTGAACTGTGGAAAAAAAAACGCACACACACACCCACCCACATACACACAAATAAACGTTCATCTCGTAACAGTAATTGTTCCTTTGGTGTTTTATAAACAAAAGTCAAATATCAACGACAATAGCTCGAAAAATCACTCATTCGTCGGTCCATCCGGCCGACCAGCCGTTTATCCATTCATCCATCCATAAATCCATCCATCCATCCGTCCATTTTTCATCCATCCATCCATCCATAAATTCATCCATCCTTCCATCCATCCATTTTTCGATCCATCCATCCATTTTTCTATCCATCCATCTATCGATCGATCCATCCATCCATCCATCCATCCACCCATCCATTTATCCATTTATCCATCCATCTATCAATTCATCCACATAATCATCCATCCATATATCCATCCATCCATATATCTGCCCGCCATCCATATATTCATTACATCTATTCATCGATCCATCCAGGTCTTCCAGTAAGGCGCCCACGGCACGGACAGTTTTGACAAAGATTTCTATCTCTGGCCCAGTAAACAACGGAGATAGAACCAAAAACCCTTATGCATTGTCTTGCCTGTGGAACTGTGGCTTTTACTTCCCTACTCATAAATTCTAGAGTTCGCTCAATCCTCCCGTTTTCAATTGAACGGCTTAGTTCTGTAGCCCAAGGTGCGAAGTTCTCCATCAGCTCTCAGAGCGGTAGAGACGTATCCAAACTGGAGACCGCCCTTGGGACCAGACACGTTGGCTTTGGAAATATGAAAGATAAATCGTCGCTTCAGTTCACAATTGTTCTATCTCCTCTTTTTGTAATTTTGAGAAATCGCCCTTTCAAGTTTTCATTCTACACGTAATATAGAGGATCCACAAAGAAGATAATCATAAAGTGTGGCTTGCGTAGTCCAGGTACGTTCTCAGTCTTAAATTAAGGAACGCAGTACATGTTGAGTGTAATCTATCGATGCACCTAAGGCTGATTTTCTAGAAAGTGGAGATAGAACACTTGTGAACTAAGGTGACGAAATCTAAACAGCGCCGGTATTTGCTTGGCTAAAGCCAAAGGCTAATGTACTCTGGACCTTGGAGGAATAGGAGGGGGAGAGGCAGGACCGAGGGAGGGGGGGGGAGCTATAGGAGGACATTAAAGACAGAGATCGATGGATGTCCAGACTATATGGTCAGAAAAAGAAGAGGCTAGTGTAATGAAAGGAGCTGATAGTCAGAGTTCCCAATTTCTGGGCTGGGCTGCAGAATCTTGGACAAAGGACTGAATTCAAAGTGGTCCTTTTTTCTAGTAATATAGCGTGGAGTAATGATGGTTTCAGCGAGACATAGACGGGCAGAAAGATAAACAGACAGACAGACAGAGATCGAGGGGTTTATGTAGACAGGCAGACAGACAGGCTATATGATAAATAGATATACAAACAGACATAGATAGATAAATAGACAGGCAGACAGATAGGCAGATAGACAGATAGATAGATAGATAGATAGATAGATAGATAGATAGATAGATTGATGTTAAAGGGAGGGGGGGGAATGAAGAGATTTTTTTGGAAAGGGAGGAGAAGGGGGAAAGCGAAACGATAAAAATTGTATGCTAAGAAATAAAGGGCTCAACTCTCCCCTGCCCGAGATCTGAGAGTTCACGAGTGAATAATGAATGTACCCTCTAGAACATGGAGTGGGATTAGACAAGCGGACAAAAAGCCATAGCTAACTCAGTGACAGTCCGAAATACGATCAGGGGCAAGAGGAGGAGAACAGCGTAATAACTAGTCTACCCCTGTCTTACTGCTCATTCGCTTCATGAAAATAAAATAAAAATCAGAACAGAATTAAGTGAAAAACAAACAAACAAGCTTACCTTTATACAAGTAGGACTCAAGACAAAGACAATGTGAAAGGAAAACGGCTGAAAAGATATCGATTTCATGGCCGGACAGAGAAAAACAGAATAGAATGAAATTAAACATGGAAACAAACAAAAGGAGACAGATATTCCCTGTAACTGTGTACCGTACACATATAACGCTGTTCGTCATTACATCCGCAGTCTTACACAATAGGGTTAGCCATGGTGTCGCCCTTTTAGAACCCCTCCCCCTCCCCTCCCACCTTCTTTTAAATGCATGTAGTTTTCACTCCTTTTTTTTTTTTTATGCAAGTAGTTTTTCAATCCTGAGAATGAAGGATTATCTCGGCTTTTAGTGCGTACCCGGTTTGGTCAGAAGAAATTTGGTGGGTAGAAATTTACAATTTAGAATTTTTGCCCAAACAGCAGCAGCATCTCTTTCATGTGATTTTTAGCTGTACTTTAATAGAGTACACACAAGATTTCCGAAATACATATCTCTCTTTATCCAAAAAGGCTAGACGTTGGGCTTCCCTACTAAAAAAAAAAAAGAAAGGACGTTCTAACATCCTCCTCCTCTCCCCCCCCCCCCCCTCATAGGATTCGAAAATCCACAACACCTTTATTCAGAGATAGACGATTAATCCCTTGGCCATTGCTGTCTCCTGGACTTCTTTCTACCAGACTATATATTTTTAATGATCACTTGACCTACTTTCAAATTTATTTGTCACTGAAAATCCCCGGATCTTATCAACCAGATCTCTGTCTGAGATCCAGTATAATACCATACACAGAGAAGTGTCTGTGTGTAGGTAAGTGAAGGGGCAGAAGCGGTGGGATAAAGAAGAGGTAGGAAAAGAAAATGCAAATTTTAAACAAGTCTGTGCCTATTGGTTCTCTAAACGTTGTTTTTACTCTGAGTGAGATACTTTCGATCTCTGCATTTCTGTTTTCTGTCCTCGTAGTCTGGTGTTAAAGGAGCTGACATTGCAAACTGTATCATGAATATTTTCTATAACCAAGAATGCCACAGATCTTTGTGTGATAATTACAGAATGTACCGCAATTCTTGTATTTAACTACACCCCCACCCCCCCCCCCCTTCCGGACCGGCTCTCCTGTCTTTACGTTTCTTTGCATTAACGCTAACTTCGTATTTTGGAAACGTTGATACTTTCCGTCAATTATCAACAAACATTAGCTGAAAATTTCTCCGTGTTTGTAGATGGGCAAAGATGGAGAGAAGGAGAATTTTCTTCAATTTACCGTCTTCCTCATTATTCCATTGAATCTCAAAGTCAGTTTTCGATTAAAATTTCTGTTTGTTTTATGTTTAGCCGAACCATGCTGTTCTTTGTACAAGGAGCGAGTCTTTCCTTGGCTTCAAGTACACACCAAGGCCATCTTGAATGCAAACTGAATGCCTTTCACACAAACTATGTGTATATTATGTGGAAATGTGAGAGGGAAAGAGAGGGAGAGAGAGAGGGAGATGAGGTGTGAGAGAGAACAGAAGATTGTTGTGCCCAACCCTATTACTTTCCTTTGCCAAAGAGGCGTTAAGCAAGCAGTGTAAAGAGGAAAAAAATCCCCTTGATTTCATGTCACTCAAAGGACTGACAACCCAAAATTTTGACAAAATGATAACAATAAGAAGAAAATATTCTCTCGCTATACACTATAATTTTTTAAAAACATTTTCATGGTGTATGTATGTTTCAAGCAAAGGGCGCAAAAGTGATTTTTGTTGTTGTTGTTGTTGTTTTCCCGTTCTCTCTTAACACAGCCTGCTCAACACCTCTTTTGTTTGGCAAAGGGAAGCAATGGGGCTGGTCACCATGATCTCCCATTAGGGGATGAAAAGTGAAAACAGACAAAATGAAGAAAGGACAATAGAAAACTTATATTCTAGGAATAATAACCGGAACTAACCACAACAACAACACAAAGAGAAGGGCGTTTTTTTGTTGTTTTTTTTTTTTGTATGGATTTTGGATTTAACGGCACATTTACACCATCATGGCTGCATTGCCCTAACATGGTAGAAAACATTTACAAGTTTATGAAGTTTATCAAAATATGTATACAACAGGTTATGAAACATTGTAAATGGGTGAACTATTTTTAAAAATCTGTGTAAATAGGCCCTGTGGCTCGTCGCATGTTTACAATTTTTCCTAAGTCACGTATTTTCGAGTAATAGAGGCTAATTCACGTAGGAAAATAAATGCAACTGGGCACAGAACACCAAAGTGAATGTAGATTATAAAAATCGGTCAAGAGCAACATGTTAAAGTTTTTAATTCATATATCGAAAATCTGAGTCGTCACCACCGCACTGTGCCCAACACTTTGTAAGAAATGATATAAGTCTTCTACTGTTTCGAAACTCTAGAACTGTTCAGAAACGAACAAAGAACAGTCAAGGAGAAAATATAATGATGGATTTGAACACGAGCGACTTATCTCAAGTTGGCCATAGTGCAGTTCCATCGCTACAAAGGGCGCACACAGGACTTTCGGTGCCACTTGAATATGTGAGGCATTTCATGAAGGCTTAAAACAGCTCCTCTTCCACCTAGTAAATTGGCCCGAACTGACACTTAGTAAAGTGTTATCGAGCTCGAAAAGATATAAATCTTACTCAATTGCTGATTCCGAAAAAGGAATAAACTTAAATCCTTTGTACCCCCTTATCGGCACGAAGTTCAGAGGAAGGCTCAGTTGCTCTGTGGAAAGACTAGAAGTGAATATTAAATATGCCAGTCGATTGATAACAATGGTTAGGAAGCCATAAAAAATGACGACAACAGAATTTTCTTTTAAATGAGAAAAGAAAGAGAAAATTACCGTATGATCCCCAACAAGGCGATAAGCAGGTATTTGAGGTTTCACAACTCACCTACTATGCAGCGAGTGATAAAAAACAAAACAAAAAAACACTTTCTCTCCTGATCTTATCTTTCTGATCCTTCAACGGCGGATCCATTCCACCAATCTCCCTACCCTCTTATTCTTTCACTCATGTCCTTTCTCTCTCTCTTTCTTTCTCTCTCTCCCTCTTTGTTTAAACGGAATCGTTCTGTGATAAAACTGAAATCTTAAAACTCTAAGCTGAAACTGACATTCATCAAACTTAGCGATGAATATCTCTGCTCCTGATTAATAAAACAAACGCCGCTGCATGCTTTGACTAATTTTTCATTCCTATACAAATTCCCGTTTGCCAAAATCTTCATGTAGCGCATATGATTCTTCCTTTATATGAAGCTACAAATTTGGAGATGGACGCATAAAATTCCGCTCCCATATAAAATTAGATCAATACCAGGTTATTTTAAACTGTGCAAAGAACAAACTATGCATTCCAGACAAATAGACTTCCAAGACAGACCTACGAGAAGTACATTTTCATAAGATTATTTTAAATACTGAAAAAGAAATCAAATACCGAGATAAATGATGCATCACAGGTAAAATCCCACTACTAAAATAGAACTACCCCCCAAAAAAACCGAGTTCGTAGTTATGTATCTTTATGTACATGTAACTCGCTGACGGTGGATAAATTTTTCACTAACGAGCTGGAGCAGCCTACAGATCTTCAGAAGATGCTGTCAGAATTGACAGAATAAGATTACCTTGTGTGTACAGACACATACGCTTATTATGGACATACACGATAAAAAAAAAAGTATACAAGCAATAAAACACCACCACCAACAACAACAAAAAAGCAAATATTATATGATGCCAGGAACATTGTAACTCTCAGAAGACAGGAAGATTTTTCGCCATGCAGCACGCTTCCTCTACATCACAACACCGTCATGGTTGTCTCATTCTGCTGGTTCCCTGATCTGATCCATGACAAATGTCTATCGACAGGGTGGCACGTTCATTGTCCAGTTATAGAGACCAGAATTTTTAATACATTTGTACTTCTAAAACAGCAATATGTTTGCAATCCTCGCACTGCATGGCTTTGGCTCTAAGCTTATGTTATAACTCAGTAAACTTTGATAACGGTTCTAACTTTATGGGACCAGAGCTCAATAAGTGACAAACACAGATCCCATATTCATCCCTTCAGGCCATTTACTCGAGAAATAGTTCAAAGCAAACCCACTCCCATGCCCTCTAGCGATTCCCACTTCTCATACCCAATATTTAATCAACGATCAAACAGAGGACACACTGGAGACGGTCCTGGTCTGAACAGTTTATAGTTTAGCAAATCATCATCAATCAGCCATCGATCATCCCCTGTCATGCCACCTTCGACAGGTCGCGGGTCCAAATCGGTTAAGGCTGCCATAGTCGTTTTGTTTGATGGTTCGGCCTGAGGAACCACTCCATCCGTCCATTGTTCAAGCGGAAATAAGACCATAGCATGGTGACTTGGGCGGGAGAAACAACAAAACGGTGAAGTGCTCTTTTTTTTTCTCTCTCTCTCTCCTCTTATATTATAATGTCTGTAAAGTTCTTAAAAAGCCAACACAGGCTGTTGAGCTAGATAAACGAACGCAAAGTTTCAGATAATGGAGTCTATAATACATGTTTACCATGCTCAGCACCTTGTTAATCTTTATCCTTTTAACTATCTATTTGATGTCTCCTCTTATTTCACTTCTGTATTAACAATAAAGGCAAAACAAAAATATGAGCTTGAAAAACAACATTTTAAAAAAATCAAAGAAATCGCGACAAAAGTCTTTATGTCATGGAGACCCCTTTTTATTTTTATTGTCAAAAGTATAGGCCAGGAGACTTGGTTCAGAAGCATAGGTGACGGTAGGTCCAAGTCTCCGCTTACTTTTTTTCCATACCAAATTACCGAACGTACATCCATTTAAATTGCCGCCAGACGATATTCATGATCGAACACGCGTTATTCAAGAGATCCACTGGCGAAGCGCTACAAACAGTTCAAGTATATGCCGTATCTACCGATCAATTAGGTTAATCCCCTGCTGCTCACAAAGTCATCTTCAACACTCAAACACTTAAGGGAAACACTAGATCTCGCCTCCTGGCATTAGCTCTGAGACATTCTGAAGGACACTATCGGCCGTGCTCTAACAGCGAAGTCCTGTTTCAAGGAGCAGGGGCAAACTCTGATTACAAGTCATTGCACTGAAACCCAGCGCCGTGAACTAACGAGAGAATGGATGAAAATCCACCCTCTTTAGTGTACAACATGATAGTGGTTCTGCCCTAATGACCATTTACGTCGCTGAGTTTGACTTGGTTTCATAAGTCATATACATAGAATTAAATGATCGCTCTTTATCTGCATTCAATAATAACCAGATGAAATAGAAGCTCCGGTGTACTGGAAATATCACACTGTGTCAATGATGAACAAGAGCAGGCACTTAAGTGCACTGCAAACAACACGGCTTTTCCTGTAATCGAATATTAATTTTTTTGGAACACAGGAAACCCTACAAACACTGTCAAAGATTTTGCTTCAAATTATGATATGGTTCATAGCCGATCTCCAAGTACCGAAATATTCCGTGGAATCTCAGAGATAACAAATGATAACAAAATATCATTCATATAAAATACTACTACTTCTTGATATCCATTTAAATATGAGTCAAAAGTTGATTACTTTACATCCAATGCCATATCGCCTGTGTATAACGGAAAATGTCCTCGCCCATCTCACATAGCCTCAAACATTCGTCTCTGCTGAAATGTTCGCGGGACATGGTAGTGTATGTCAAGCATGTACAAATTCACACATACATGTAACTCATTCCCCAAAATGAGGACATAACGCTGCAGTCACTTATGCCCATTATAGCTTAACACAGTTATAAGAGCAGAATGCAATCTTGGGACTGTGAATACTTCAAACAACAGTGATCATTATGTTAGACATGTTGCTACATAATTATCGCTGAACTGTATGTTACAAATTCTGCACACTTGTCCGTAACTGAATTCTCTTCAATTCTACAGATCAGGCACGGCCGGTTGATAAAAAAAAAAATGCGTTGTAGACTTAACTGTACGTTTCTTTTACTCTTTAGTACCAGTGACACTGTGCCAAGTTTAAACTGCTTGAATGCCCCAACATTTCATACTTCCAGTATTATGCCCTCGAAACTCTACATGCCCGTCTAAGTAATACGCCTTTACTAAAGTACTGCTGCGGTTGCATTTCGAAAACCGAAGGGAAAAGTACCGTCTACGAGTGTTTCCTACAATTCATTCTAGCACCGTGAGAACAAACGTTATCAACATGGAACCATTCCATTCCCATACCTATATCCCTTAAAAAAACATGATACCAGTGCCATACTACTATGAAAACCACCGGGTTAGGTTAGTTAAGGGACTACAAAGAGGGGATAATCTACTCTCACTTCGACAGTCACAGTGAGATTTAGACAAACCTCGGTCTTTCCATGCTATGAAAACAGTCACCCAAAATATGTGTCGACATGACTAGTTACTGTCATTCTTCAGTGCGCGGTCGAAGAGACTGAGGAGCTGGGAAAGAGTCACAGTTGGAAAATTGGCATACAAGTACAAATATCATGCTCAGACCTGTGCCAGACAAATGTTAGTCTTGGCATGCCATGGTCAGATCCACCGTCCTCCTGGCCTATGTGGTAAAGTTCTGTGGCAGATAATTTCAAGAAAGTTGCTTTCCAAAATTGTGACCTCTAGTATTCTTTGTACAGCAGTCTAAACAATTTACAAGATTAAAGAAACATGTGAGCAATAATACTGCCAAGTAGAGCAAGCGCAATAATTGGAGACTCAAAATGAATAAAAGGATGAAGTAGGTGGCAATAGCCTATGAAACATGAGAAATGAACTGAAACAACTTAGGTCAGGGGTCTTACAAAGAGTGATTATTCTGGTAGTCTGGCACTATCATTGAACGACTGCTTAAGGGAGGAAGTGAAGAGGTGTGAAAGGAGGGTTCAGATCTACCACTGTGCCAGAAGAACTTACTATCTCTTTACCAATAAAAGAAAATTTGACTGCAAACCGTCTGGATTTCAAACCAATAGCTAAATAAACGATGACCCTGTATCTCTCAGCACCACCAAGTCATGTAACAGCTGATACTGATAAACTGTCAACATGTCCATGAGATATCTCACAGCAAAATTCATACCATTATCCTCCTTTGACCGCAAGCAATCACATATCATGAAAAACAAACGCACAGATAAACAAGCACAGTGTGATACAGTGTATAGAGTATCAGAATGCTGGGGTAGGATGAAACAGAGGGCACATTGTCAAAGACTGCAGTTTTCTCATGGGCGAAATTGTCCGAAGGTAATGTCTGGGCATTTCACACAACCACTAGGAATTAATTAAGTTGCCACAAACAAACACGATAAGATAATGGGTAATCTCAAATTCCTAGACCTATTAAAGCCACACTCCTGACTGAGATATTAATCTATGAAGATTTCACAGTGGCGGAAGAGGGGGGGGGGGGGGGGGGGGAGGGGGGGGGGGGGGGGGGGGGGGGGGGGGGGGGGGGGGGAGGGGGGACCCTTCCCCCCCCCCCCCCCCCCCTCCTTTTCCCACTAGACTTGCTGCCTCTTGCCAGTTTTTTTTTTTTAATGTTTAAAAGAACGATATCACCAGCCTATTACAGAATCGGAATGTGGAATGAGGACAGTGTTGTCATTGTTATTATTTCTCTTTGTCTCGCTCACCACTTGTGACCTCATTGAGAGACTGGAGTCAACGATACGCCTTCGGTCACGTGCTTCTGCTTCTAACCCCCTGAATTGATCCATTCGGAATTTGTACACCGGTAGGGAAAATACGTGCGACTGTCTTTGATTCCATAACTTTCAAGACGCCGATTCACTGTACTTCGCTCGCCGTACTTTGATTCGCTCATCGTACTTTCCAGTCGAATTCCTTTCCGCACAATACAGTAACATGTATGAATTATCATTTCTTAACGCGATTGTGATATAGGTCATCACAGAGAGCCTAACAGCCCAATACTTTCTATCCACACTTTAGAGGTTAATTAATGATCGTATATAATTCATATCATGACCCATAGTTGTATACCAGAGATGACAATAATATGCAGTTACACAAAAGGTGTGTTTCCCAACTGAAAACAGTTTCAAAATTTATTTACATTTAAGGGCTCAGATGAAACCTTTGCAAATACTGACAACTGCACAGTGACCTAGGATCACAGTCAAGACCACATTAATCTGTGCAGTTACTGATAAAAATCAAACGGTGTAACTGGATTACTATAATTATTATTATGCTATCTTCAGGATGAAGCCGAAGTAAATTAATTTCCGATCGAGTGTCCACCAGTAAGAATTTCAGTGACTGCAATCTACGTACATGTATATCCTACCTCATACATGTTCATTCTTCTCTTACTATATGATGGCACATTAGTCAAGGCCGACCATTGCATCTGGAGGAGGACATTACAATCAGAGATTGGGCCGTATGTGGAGAGACTGGAGGGAACACAACTGACAGATTATTTACTTCATTTCACTTTGGTCAATACCGCTATAAAGGCAAGTTTCCACATCACCGCACTAACGACTATGGTTAAGTCTTTAATCGGCAAGGTCAACAAACTGAGGAGATATCACTTGCCGACGGACGGACGGACGCTCGCGGAACTGGCTGTGACTGCTGACAGAGTGCAAGGAGAATGCCAAGCAAAGCTAATAGTTCATATTCGACTAAGCAAAAACCTGGAAATCCCAGCCGGAGTGTTTGTACCCCTCAGCTAAAAACAGAATACTCACTGATGTTTGTTACCGCGCCAGCACGAGATCCGAGAACAACTGTCACCGGTCCCGTGCATTTTTATATGATTTTCTATGTCAATGACAATGAACAGTTTGGAGTGTTTGTACCCCCCGTACTAAAATTAGACGGGGATTTCTAGCCATTCGCTTAGTCGGAACAAATCTATTCGCAAATCGGATGTCCACATTTACCGGTGAAACTAATAATGACCTATAACTACTTCCTCACATGGAGGAGCAAGTGCATTTGACGTAGCACATGTAGCTACAATCTATCTCCTCACATGCACAATCACATGCTTTAATACAACCAATAAAGGATAATAAGCATTTTCTCTAGCACAGTCATTCAGCAATGTACTCTTACATATACGCAATCTCGATGCTATTCTCTCATTTGTAAGCTTATTTATACACTCATCTACTCCATCTTTACATAAAAATTCAATTCAACGCATTAAAACACCCCTTTCAGACCCAACATGACCCGGGAATACACGCAC
Organism: Peronia peronii; assembly: GCA_039654565.1. Classification (NCBI taxonomy): domain Eukaryota; kingdom Metazoa; phylum Mollusca; class Gastropoda; order Systellommatophora; family Onchidiidae; genus Peronia; species Peronia peronii. The sequence continues at coordinate 6,040 of JBCEWB010438144.1, read as the reverse complement.
ACACACACACACACGCACGTATATACACAAACTGCCACAGCAATCACACATCCCCATACAAAACTCATCAACAATATATAATAATGTACACACAAAGACAAGCAGCTCTTTTATTAACAAACATGTACTTTTATTTCTATATTCACATTATGCCTGTGTCTGCATAAAAGATGACGATAGCTATACCATAATATATGCAACACAAGACAGCGAAATCCGCTTACACATCCGACAACATGACCGGCTGGGAATTTCCTCCCCAATCCCGCGGAGAGAACCAAGGTATACTACGCATTTTGTACAAACTTGTCATCTAAAGCACGACAGTAATGATTACCTCCCCTACTACCAGCAGCGGGTCTGAAGTCTTCAGCATTGATCTTAATGCAAGTTGGCACTTGCAGCAATCGGTCCCCATGAGAGCATCCAAACCATGCCAATTGCATACTTAAGTTATAAAAGGGGAACGGAGGTGGGAAGACTGGATGGAGTAATTAATTGTTTATGTAAACATAAGGCGAAGATAGAAAATTTCTGAAAGTATATGCCCTATATACATGTGTAGCAGTCCTTGAAATACATCTATCTGACATAGCGGTCACGATCACAATACAAAAATACTTAACTTATTTTTGTTTTTCTTTCTCTGCTTTCCCATCTTACCTCAAATAATCTTTTAATACATCTCATAGTAAAAGTCTTTTAATGGATGGTTGATATGTGACCACTCCGAAGCATATGCCTTACATGTGACACATGCTCACTCTCCGACTGACAAATGTGGGATGAAACATAAATTCTCATTAATTACAATTGTTGGTAAAATTTGAAATTTGTTCCATATCATATTATTCAATGACACAGAAATAAATCCCGGTCTCTCTCTAGATCCCCCCAAATTTTCTGTTACAGCGAGACATCCTGTGGCAAAATACTATTGCTCTCCAAAAACTTTTTATTGATGCAATATAGTTGTAACAAAATAGTGTTAAAGTTTTATACTCAATATATGACTGTGTTATACATTTGTTGAAATGGGTTTTGAAATTCAAGAAAATTGTAAAAGACATTAATAAAGAATCAGTGCAACATCTTACACTGCAGATACAACATTCTAATATCTTTCATTTATATTTTCATTTAGAGAAAGAAAAAAGAATAAATTCTAAACAACAAGTCGGATTCTCATTGTAATGGAGATTTCAGAATTGATTTCTATCTATAGATGCATGTCAAATCAGTGAAATCTTGGCCTTACAACTGAACAAATGAAGCAATCATTTCACTTGCTGTAGAACATGATTTATTATTTATTATTTAAATGCTTTTTCCTGGTCTAATACTTAACTCAATGTTAAAAATTTGCCAGCGTATATAGTATAAATGTGTGGTATTTACATGCTTTACTGCAGATGATGTAAAGGTGACATCTTTATGATGATATACAGATAAATCATAAAATCTAAAATTTGAAACAACAATGCAACCTCAATGACGTAAAGTAAAACATGGAAAGAACAGACAATAAGTACATATAAATGTGTATCATATAATCGTCCATGGTCATCTGTTCACTCGGCCATACATGACCACATGACTTCTTGGTAAAAATTGCTTTTGTATCATGGATCGTTAGCAATTTCCTTTTCACATTATGTTTGTGTTACTTTCTTTATCATTAAATCTAAGTCAAATGTGTATCAGTTTTGGGACGTCATGAAGCTTATCAGACTGTAAACAATATTGGTCGAAACTGGGAAACTAATTAAGAGTTACAGTCCCCTCTAATGTCTGCATCCACTGGTCTCCCCTGATTATACCCACGATACTCCTTCCAGTATCATCGCTCAGAGAATCCCCGATAGGTACATCAGTGGTGTGAAGAAACTGGTTTTTCAGATTTCAGAGTTTGCTATAGCTAGATGTAGATCTAGCTTGTACAAATCTAAATAAAAAACATGACTAAAATCTAATTTAAGTTTGTCACATCTGCTTGTGATAGGTCTACATGACATGCCTTGGTTGCTGTACCATAAGCCATAAGACTGAGTAAACTTATTGATCTTTATTGTAGATCTAGATCCCTTCACTTCCTTCATGCACCATCCTATTTTTAAAAACAAACACCCACACACATATCACTAAAACAAATAAACGAATACAAAAATTTAAACAAAGACAGGCATGTGCCTCTAAGTAGCGGCTATTAGCCATCAGGCTGAAGTACTAGACCAATTCTCATAAATTGTAAACCATTCAACTATCCATGACCTTGATCCTCTGAAGAAGTGAAACTTTCTCAGATATATATATTAGATCTATTCCGAATTGTTCTGAATGGCATTCCACGTGAAATTTGTGTAGATCTAGATTTCCCAAAATGATACTATAGAACTGAATATCGACACAGCGGTCACGGCCAAAGAGTCCCGTTGCCGGGAGATAAACAAAAGTAGTTCTTAGATTGAAAAGTTACAGAACATGTCTGATTACAGACTGTTCTCACCAGTACAGTGAGTTTATGTGACGATTTCATCGATGCGAATAAGAACAATTTTGTGTATGTCTATTGTAATTAGATCCAACAACTTCTGAATTTTCATCAATAATGCCCACTATTTTCAAAGATTGAGTGAGTTTCCATCTAACAGTATCACTGTTGAAAGAAATCATGATAATATGGCTAGTTACTCTACAGATAATCACAAGAGTGACTCATGTCTAAGTTAGTCATACCGATCACAGTAGGAAAATAACTGACCAGTCAGGAGTTTGTTTGTTTTTCTTAGGCCTTTCAATCCAAAGAAAGTAGGATTATCTTGGCTTTTAGAAGTTGCCAATTTTTGTTGAGAAATTCTGTGGGTAGAAATTTGGAATTTGAAAATTTTGCCCGGACAGCGGCACGCAGCCTACTCTTTCATCAATTTTGAACTGCCAAGGGTTCTTTAACGTGCGTAATGTACACACGAGACCTCCGAAATATATTCGCCATTATCCCAGAAGGCTACACATCGGGCTTCCCTAAGCACTGGAAGCTGGGGGACCATTGAGTCACTGAAAAAGTGAGGGTTTTCAATCTTCGTGTCCTTCCGTCCCCCGATGCAGGACCCGCGAGTCGATCCCGCCCCATTTCCTCTGTGAGCAGATGCCATACAACAGAGCCACTGCGTCCCACCCAATCAGGAGTGAATATTATTCTTTCTTATATACAGAGCCAGTCACGGGTTCCGTCTCACATGCTGTTAGACAAAGAAATAGTCAAGGACTGGTCCACATGTGGCCTGATTATGCATCACTTCCACTCCTTGTCTACGTGTTGGCCCCCCCCCCCCCCCCCCCACCACCTTTTTAAACTGCTCATTTAGCATTGTTTCCTCTCAAGTGGACAATCGAATGTGAAATTACAGAATGAGTCCCAGCTCAACACAGGACTCTTAAACATTATAGAGAAAAAAATCTGTTCCATGACAGAGGCAGATTTTTAGGCAGAGCAGGCGTTTACACTTTGGTGGCAATTTCTTTGGTGGAGATCACTGTAATACTAACCCAAAGTCCCTTCACAGATGTAGACATAAGACGGAATCACGACTCTTAACTAGTGCCCAACCTGATCTGATGTAATCTCACATGAAGCGAATACTCAGTACCGTGAACACCCTCATAATGGGAAAACGCACTGGCCCTCCACTGCCTCCAGTTCTCCAGATCTAGAGTCGAGTTCTAGTTCTAGATCTATCTAGATAGATCTAGATCTAAATCTAAAGAATAGATCTGAAAGTATCCATACAATCTCTAGTATTCTCTCCAACACGAGGTACTAACTAGATCTTGATCTAGTCCTGAATGCAATAAATAATACTGCAAAACATTTCCGGGATTTGATAATTTTACAGTTGTAAGTTGTGTCAAGCCATGCATGCCACAAATTTCACTTGTCAACAAGTAAAACAAAAAAATGAAAATAAAAGATTTTCTCACCTTAGCATGAGAGTCCATTCCACAGTTTCATTGGGACAATACAAAGCAAGACAATGATTAGTCTCTAGATCTAGATCTATAATGTTTTTCACCACAAATACTCTAAATCTAGATCTATATTCAGAGATTGTTTGCTGTTCCTTCGAAACAAATGGATCTCGGAAGCTTGTAACACATTCCGCTGAGAGAAGACTCTTGCGGAAGAAATGTTCAAAAACATCAAAACATCCGGGGGATTGAAGACTCCGCAACAACGGAAGAAAGAGTATGATTGGCTGGCCATGGGTACTGATTAGTGGATAGGAAGTAGAGTTTATGGCTATGATTATACCTTGATCAATGAAACTGTTTTAAAGAACGTTTTTAAATGGCTGATTTTGACAGAGCATAATGATTCACACTATTATCACTTTTAAATTTCAAAGCAGCTGACCTTCTCAGATAAGTTTTATATATCTGTCTATATTATAAAATTGCAAGAAAACCCACAATAGGCTTATGGACTCGAAAACTGCTGAATGGATCCATCTGAAATTTGGCACACAACATTGTTGCATATGGATCTGTGTTTCTATGTACATAAACCCGGAAAAAGCTTATTATCGTTATTATACAAATGCGGTAATAATTGAATAATAAACTGCGAGGCTGCTTGATCCGAATTGTACGTTCGACAGTATGACGCGTTCAAAACACATTTTCTTTGAGTAACATTCAGTTTAATCAACCACAATATCAGCATCGAAGTGCGCACGCTTGCCATACACTTTGAGTCGCAGGGCTATATATTTTAAAAATTCTCCCAGGGAGGTCTGCGTTCTCTTCCAGTCTATATCATAAAATTGCAAGAAAACCAACAACGGATTTACGGACTCGAAAACTGCTGAATGGATTCATATGAAATTTTGCACAGAACATTGTTGTATATGGATCTGTGTTTCTATGTACATAAATCCGAAAAAAAAAACAAAAAAACGTATTAGGTTTGAAGTTATTCTAAAAATGCGATAATAATTGAACAATTAACTCGCGAGGGTGCTTGATCCGAATTGTACGTTCGATAGCATGATGCGTTCAATACGTTTTCTTTGAGTAACATTCAATTTAATCAACCAAGATATCAATACTGAGGTGCGCACGCTTGCTCATCGTCATCGCCGGCATCCGTTCATCGCGAGAGATGATGGTGTAGAGCTAGAATTGGGGATAGTACCTTCTAGAGTGGCTGCGGAGCCCCACCTAGGGTGGCAGTCGCGCGAACAGTTGTTGCAAATAAAGGGAGTTGACACTGCCACAAAGGCTGTCCTTGCCTTCTCCTTGCCCTCTTGTCTGCGAGCTGGTCGTTTCTGCCCGCTTCATTCCGTCACTGATCAGTGGCTCTCCAGAACTGGCGGTTGTCGGCAGAGCATTCCCAGGTGTTGGGGTCAATGTCGGCTGTCTTCATGTCCCGCTTACACACGTCCTTGAACCGGAGCTGCATTCTTCCTGTGGGGCGGAAACCCTCGTGCAGCTCCCCATACAGTATGTCCTTTGGGATGCGCCCGTCGTTCATGCGGCGTACGTGGCCTAGCCATTTGAGGTATTTTCGGCTAAGGAGTGCAGACAGGCTTGGGATGCCGGCGCGCTGGAGGACCTCTGTATTTGTCACCTTGTCTTGCCACTTGATCTGAAGAAGGCATCAGAAGCAGCGTAGGTGGAAGCTGTTGAGCCGCTTCTCCTGGCCGGCATATGTAGACTCGCTCCTGTACAGCAAAGTGCTGAGTACGCAGGCCTGGTGGCTTAGTGTTCACAGTTAGCTGGCTGATGCTCCAAACACGCTTATTCAGCTTGGACATGACTGTGGCGGCTTTCCCAATCCTGCTGGATATCTTTATGCCCAGGGAGAGAGAGCTGGCAACGGTGGACCCCAGGTACGTGAAAGTTTCCACAACCTCAAGATGTGTGTTGTCGATAATGATGTCCAGCACTGAGTCTGTGCCCTGGGCTAGGATATTAGTCTTCTTTAGGCTGATGGTCAGTCCGAATTCCTTACAGGCATGGGACAGGTGACTGACTAGCTCCT